>OVBB01003082.1:0-10265 GCA_900406415.1 Isatis lusitanica
CAGAAAATTGTGATGATCCAAGAGAAAATTGTGATTCTTTTGGGCCATGATATTAATAAAAAATTTATTCGCTTTTATTATCTTCTTATAAGCTCCACTGAGATTATTATGCTTAAGGATGAACGATTTCTGAACCTTTTAGAAGAAAGTTGACCGATTCTGAACCAGTGGGGGTGAATTGTAACATCCCGATTTCTGGTGTATATGGAAATATATATGGGAGAGGTTAAAAGAATTGATTTGGCTACCTATATGACAAAAGTNATGAAGATTGTTAAATTGAAAAATATTCAAGGATGAATGATTTCTGAACCCTTCAGAAGAAAGTTGAGCGATTCTTAACCCTTCAGAAAATTTTGATGATCCAAGAGAAAATTGTGATTCTTTTGGGCCATGATTTTTATAAAAAAATTATTCGTTTTTATTATCTTTTTATAATAACACCTCTCAAATCCGTTAGGGTTAGCAGAATTTTGTAAGCCAAACAATCGAAGATTTCCTAGAGTCTGGTAACTTCCCCGTTATGTATGCTTTAATCTTGTGGCCAAAATTACAATTCGGATCATTTTGCCATTTCTTGATGCATTCTTGGAGAGTGATTGCAAAATCTTCACCATAAATTGTAGTTTTTTTTGTTTGAGAAGAGATTATGACTCCTTTTTCTTCTCACTTGGAGCAACTGTATAGCTGTTTCCATTTGCTGTTATTAAAAAAAAGAAGATTAAATTTGCATCAAATTTTTTTTATCATTCAAGATCATATATTTCACACATTTGTTTTATAAACCTTTATTAAGTTTGATATTTACCTCTTTCGTCATTCTATTCCCGTGTGTCTTCAGTTGAGTGAACCACTGTGTATTCACCTCATTGCCCAAACCATCTTTAAACAGTCTACATCAAAATAAACTTTCATATAAATATCTCACATCAATCGTAATTATGTTTGTCTTTGTAAGTACAATTTACCTTTGTTTACTTGCTTTCTTCCATTGATCCAAGCTAATCTTCCTAGCCAAAACATAAGGTTCAAAAGGACCATAGATCGGATGAATTCCACATTCTTGCAATTTCCTTTCCACATCTTCTTCCGTAAGTGGCGATCCAATTTCCTTGTTTTCTCCCAAATCTTCCAAAACATTTCCAACAACCATACCTACAGAGTCTTTCCCTCTGCATTTCTCATGCTTCTTCAAAATAGTCATCTATTAGAAGCAACAAAAAATAATTTATCCACGTATTTTTTATAACCGTTATAAAAACATTAAACCCTTACCTCTTGAGGTTTTGAAGCTTGACCCCCTACTGTCTCACGTTCTTTATCCTTTTCACGAGGCATGTTCAGTTCATGCTCTGTGTTTTCTCCTGTCACTACCTAAATATGCATGAGATTTTGTTTTCCAGTGCACTTATTTTTATAAAGCTTTATAAAACAATTAAAAGATTACCTCCTGGGGGTTTGAAGCTTTGCCCCCTGCTGTCTCAGGTTTATGAGCATCTGTAGGATCCATTACCTCTTGAGGCATGTTCAGTTCATGCTCTTTGTTTTGTTTTTCCCCTTCCACCTCCTAAATATGCATCGGATTCTCACAATACTTAAAACATTTATAAAGCTTTATAAACTTCAAATCGGAAAATAAACCTTAGTGTTTATTTTTCGCTTTCTCTGCCGGTTGAAGAAAACTAAATTATTTATGAAGATTGTTAAATTGAAAAATACTCAGAAGCTCCACTTAGATTATTATGCTTAAGGATGAACGATTTCTGAACCTTTCACAAGAAAGTTGACCGATTCTGAACCAGTGGGGGTGAATTTTAACATCCCGATTTCTGGTGTATATGAAAACATATATGGGAGAGGTTAAAAGAATTGATTTGGCTACCTATATGACAAAAGTGCACCGACCGTCGGACAGGGGTGGGCCGAATGGGCTTAATGAGAGGACATGTTATAGTAACAGGCCCAATGGGCCTAATGAGAGGACATGTGGGAACACTGGTGCGGTTGGGGCGTTATAGATTATAAAAGTAAATTATTTATGAAGATTGTTAAATTGAAAAATACTCAAGGACTGGTTGTGGTGTGCGACGAGGACGATGCACTCTGAGTGGGGGTGAATTACAACATCCCGATTTCTGGTATATATGGAGATATCCTGGAGGGTTCAGAAAGTTCATGAGATGTGTTTTGATAACATCCCAATTTCTGGTATATATGGAGATTTCCTGGAGGGTTCAGAAAGTTCATGAGATGTGTTTTGCAGAAAAAGATGGCGAGCCGGGGAAACGTTGCAAGTCCCAGAAGCTCCACTTAGATTACTATGCTTAAGGATGAACGATTTCTGAACCTTTCAGAAGAAAGTTGACCGATTCCGGACCAGTGTGGGTAAATTTTAACATCCCGATTTCTGGTGTATATGGAAACATATATGGGAGAGGTTAAAAGAATTGATTTGGCTACCTATATGACAAAAGTGCACCGACCGTCGGACAGGGGTGGGCCGAATGGGCTTAATGAGAGGACATGTTATAGTAACAGGCCCAATGGGCCTAATGAGAGGACATGTGGGAACACTGGTGCGGTTGGGGCGTTATAGATTATAAAAGTAAATTATTTATGAAGATTGTTAAATTGAAAAATACTCAAGGATGGGTTGTGGTGTGCGACGAGGACGATGCACTCTGAGTGGGGGTGAATTACAACATCCCGATTTCTGGTATATATGGAGATATCCTGGAGGGTTCAGAAAGTTCATGAGATGTGTTTTGATAACATCCCAATTTCTGGTATATATGGAGATTTCCTGGAGGGTTCAGAAAGTTCATGAGATGTGTTTTGCAGAAAAAGATGGCGAGCCGGGGAAACGTTGCAAGTCCCAGAAGCTCCACTTAGATTACTATGCTTAAGGATGAACGATTTCTGAACCTTTCAGAAGAAAGTTGACCGATTCCGGACCAGTGTGGGTAAATTTTAACATCCCGATTTCTGGTGTATATGGAAACATATATGGGAGAGGTTAAAAGAATTGATTTGGCTACCTATATGACAAAAGTGCACCGACAGTCAGACAGGGGTGGGCCCAATGGGCCTAATGAGAGGACATATTGGCCTAGTAATAGGCCCAATGGGCCTAATGAGAGGACATGTGGGCACACTGGTGCGGTTGGGGCGTTATAGATTTTAAAAGTAAATTATTTATGAAGATTGTTAAATTGAAAAATACTCAAGGATGAATGATTTATGAAACAGTGGGGGTGACACACCGACCGTTGGACAGGGGTGGGCCCAATGGATTTTTTTCCAAAAATATAATATTTTTTTCTCTATTTGACACATGTCAAAATTTTAGGATGAACGATTTCTGAACCTTTCAGAAGAAAGTTGACCGATTCCGAACCAGTGGGGGTGAATTTTAACATCCCGATTTCTGGTGTATATGGAAACATATATGAGAGAGGTTAAAAGAATTGATTTGGCTACCTATATGACAAAAGTGCACCGACCGTCGGATAAGGGTGGGCCCAATGGGCCTAATGAGAGGACATATTGGCTTAGTAACAGGCCCAATGGGCCTAATGAGAGGACATGTGGGCACACTGGTGCGGTTGGGGCGTTATAGATTTTAGAAGTAAATTATTTATGAAGATTGTTAAATTGAAAAATACTCAAGGATGAATGATTTATGAACCAGTGGGGGTGACGCACCGACCGTTGGACAAGGGTGGGCCCAATGGATTTTTTTTCCAGAAATATAATATTTTCTTTTCTCTATTTGACACATGTCAAAATTTTAAAACAATAAAATGACACATGGCAACATCTAGTTATTTACTAATTTTGAAACCATATCTTATATATAATGAGCCAAGATTCTTTCCTCACTTTGCACCACATAATGCTAGATGGCATTTTAATTTTGAGTCTAAGAAAAAAATGAAATAAGAAAATGGTGTCTGGTGGACTCGAACTCGGATAAAAAGAGTATTAAGCATACACATATAACCACTGGACCATGTTGTTTCATTAACAATGTTTACCGAAACATATATATAAACAATATTATAGTAAAAATGTCTTCAAATTCTTCCTCGATTAATCCCCAAGTAATCTCAGATTTTTTGGTAATTCGCTAGGTCACCCACAGCCCGACTAACGCCTAACGAGTTCCCAAACCTAGGTTAACACTAACAAAAAATACATTCGTTAAACAAGTTGATGAGAAGTGAATAAAGAATTCGAGCAACAATACATTCTGATAACACTAATAAAAAACTATTCGATTACAAATCATGGTTTACTTTAATTTTAGATTTAGAAACTTTTTTATATATAAAATACAATAAGTGTGTAGTATTTAATAATGATCTTTAATCCGAAAAGATCCAATTGATCCATTTTAAACTCATTAAAATGTCATACAAGAAAAATTATAATATTCAGAGGTTTTCAATGGAGAAGTACATTCCATCAAGAGACAATTCATGAGTTTTTTTTATAGAAAAAGAGACAATTCATGAGATCGTCTATGATCACATAAACAGATTCAATATTTGAATGTAAATTTTAAAAGTAAATTATTTATGAAGATTGTTAAATTGAAAAATACTCAAGGATGAATGATTTCTGAACCCTTCAGAAGAAAGTTGAGCGATTCTGAACCCTTCAGAAAATTGTGATGATATGATCCAAGAGAAAATTGTGATTCTTTTGGGCCATGATATTTTTAAAAAAATTATTCGTTTTTATTATCTTTTTATAATAACACCTCTCAAATCCGTTAGGGTTAGCAGAATTTTGTAAGCCAAACAATCGAAGATTTCCTAGAGGGTTCAAAAAGTTCATGAGTTAAGCGTGCTTGAGGTGGAGTAGTCAAAGGATAGGTGACCTACCGGGATGACATTCGCGATACCGTGTGAGTTAGGAAAAAAAACACGGGGAACGGTCATGTGGTGATTGAAGGGACAGTATATCATTCGAGCCTCCCGGATAACACCCGACCGTTGGACAGGGGTGGGCCCAATGGGCCTAATGAGAGGACATGTGGGTCTAGTGAGAGGCCCAATGAGCCTAATGAGAGGACGTGTGGGCTCACCAGTAGGGGCGGTTGGGGCGTTATAAGTGGTATCGGAGCTGGTTAGCCGTCTCAGTGCTGACCTGGGAGGCGTTTGGGGTGGGTCCAATGGGCCTAATGAGAGGACATGTGGGTCTAGTGAGAGGCCCAATGAGCCTAATGAGAGGACGTGTGGGCTAACCAGTTGGGGCGGTTGGGGCTTTATAAGTGGTATCAGAGCTGGTTAGCCGTCTCAGTGCTGACCTGGGAGGCGTTTGCCGTCTCAGTGCTGACCTGGGAGGCGTTCTGGGACTGGTTTTGGTGTGCAACGAGGATGTTGCACTCTGAGTGGGGGTGAATAATAACATCCCGATTTCTGGTATATATGGAGATTTCCTGGAGGGTTCAGAAAGTTCATGAGATGTGTTTTGCAGAAAAAGATGGCGAGCCGGGGAAACGTTGCAAGTCCCAGAAGCTCCACTTAGATTATTATGCTTAAGGATGAACGATTTCTGAACCTTTCAGAAGAAAGTTGACCGATTCCGGACCAGTGGGGGTGAATTTTAACATCCTGATTTCTGGTGTATATGGAAACATATATGAGAGAGGTTAAAAGAATTGATTTGGCTACCTATATGACAAAAGTGCACCAACTGTCGGACAAGGGTGGGCCCAATAGGCCTAATGAGAGGACATGTTATAGAAACAGGCCCAATGGGCCTAAAATACAATAAGTGTGTAGTATTTAATAATGATCTTTAATCCGAATAAAAAGATAGAATTAATCCATTTTAAACTGATTAAAATGTCATACAAGAAAAATTATAATATCCAGAAGTTTTCAATGGAGAAGTACATTCTATCAAGAGACAATTCAAGAGTTTTTTTTATAGAAAAAGAGATAATTCATGAGATCGTCTATGGTCACATAAACAGTTTCAATATTTGAATGTAAAATATAGTTTTTATGAGTAAAATTTGCAATAAATAGTTTTATGAGATATAGTTCTCGCTATGAAGAAATGAAAAACTATATCTTGCAATCCTCAGCAATTAATCTTATATTGACATAAAAACGTGGAAAAGTAAAAAAATGAAAAAAATATCATTAGATAAATAAAATCAAAGAAAAATCAATATTAATATATTGATACAAATAAACACATAAACTAACAATAATTATTACCTAACTATATAAATTTGATTATATATTCAACAAAAAAAAAATAAGACAAACATATACCCCGTGTAAAGAAGAAAAAAAAGTCATTATGGTTAGACATCATCTAGGTTCTGAGATGTGTTCAAATACTGGATAACGAACTATCACCTATAGGTTACAAATAAGATAATAAGATATCAACACGAAAAATGACGCGTAACCAATGGGTGTGAAAATGCAAAAGAAGGTAAAAAGAATATTAAAGATTAATTTGCCGGTTTTTTTGGGACAAATAATGTATTCTTAAAATATACATAAATAGAAAAATAAATATTAAATATTCTCGATTGCGTAATTTTATAAGAACTATATATAATACGAATGAAATAAATATATAACCAACGGAATACTACCTCGCGCATGTGCGGGGTTAGAGCTTTATATAATAAGATTGTTACTAAAATTTTCAATTTTGGTTTTGTAGTTTATATAATCATCAGTTGAACAAAATATCAATATTTAAATACAAAAAATAATATGCTTTCAGTAGCAATTTTTTTTTTATTTTATCATTTTTAACCTTATAAACATAATTAATAGTTTAAATATAATCAAAAACCAAAACTAAATAAAATATTTTAGAGTATTTGTATCAATTAAAATAATTGATTTTAATTATTTCTATCACTTATTATTGTAAATATTTTAATTGATGTAAAATATTTATATTAGTTATAATTACAATATGTTAAAATTAATACTAATTTAAATAATTTATTAATAAGATAAACGTAATTATGAAACATATTGATTAATAACAAAATTATTTTTAATCATTCTACAGCTATTGTTCATAGCAAAAATTATTTTTGATATTAATTAAGATCTTGATAACAAATTCTTCGTTTTGGCGGAAAAACACAATTTCTCGGTTTTGGTGGAAAATTGTAATTTTTCCGTTTTGGCTGAAAAACGGAATTTCTCAGTTTTGGCGGAAAAAGCATAATTTTGGCAGGAAAACATAATTCTTCGGATTTGATGGGATTATGGGCCTATGCATTTTCGGTTATGCTATATTAATATATTCTCGGAAAAAATTATTAATAATTCGGTTAAATCCAAAAAATTATTATATTTAATAAATTTCTGGGATTCTCAGAATGATCATATACAAATATTACAATTTTAGTATAACATAAAAATAATGGGCCTGATGGCCCATACATTCCAGTTTCTCTTAAGCCAACATCATATGAATATATTATAAACTAGGGCCGATAAACATTTTTATACCTTCTCTTAAACATCTTATAAATATTTCATAAAGAATCTTATAAAAGACGATTTTATAAGGTCCATTATAAAGATGACTTTATTTTTAGTTTGGGCGAAAAATCTCTAGGGTTTTTACGGTTTTATTTTTACCAATTTTTCTATTTTTTGAAAAAAGTTACTTAAAAGCAATTTTGAAGTAAATGAGAAAATTTGGGTTACAGAATTGGACTGAACAAAACAAGTATTCCTAGTTTGGGCTAAACAAGTATAACTATCGGGAGATTTCGACTCCCTCCCCTGGGTATCGTATTTAGGGTCAGTCTACTTGACTCACTGAGCCTGACTGCGAGGCAGTCGCGTAGTCAGACGGAGAGTGAAAAGATGGACATCAACTTGGTATCCAACAGCATGTTCTATTCTATGTTACTTAGTCATATATTTAACAACTATATATATTATATATATATATATATATCAACTTGGTCCAACGGAATAGTATTCTCGTTTATGGTTTTATTAGGTAATAATCCGTGCAAGTGAAATTTCTATAGAAATATTTATTATATATAATTTTATAGTCCTTAAAATAACATCGCAACTCCTCAAGAGGATTCTATGTTGATCCCTCATTGTTTATTGCGTGGTGAATTGTTAGGACTAAGGATTTGCATCAAGAAATTGAACCAAGAGGAACATGGATCGTGGTAAAAGAAATTAAAAAAATTAAAAAAAAAAATAGAGGAAGAGGTTTAATGGTGATATAGTAAAGACCATTCCTTTTACTAATGTTTTTCATATGAAGACTTGATCTACCTCCTTTGTTTAAATCAACCGGTTTCTGTTTCCCTATAGCTCCTTCCCTTTAAAAACCCTTTGTAGCCGTCATTTGTAATAGACAAGCTATTTTATTCTCTCTCCTTCTTCATCAATGGTGATTCTAAGTTTCTCTTTTCTCTGCTCCATTCTTACATTAATCTTCACATAATCTTGTTCATTCCGCAATTCTTACAGTTCTCAGGTTGTTACTTGTAGCTCGGCCATAAACAGATTCACCACATTTGCTATGTCTGCGGATTCGTCCCACCTTAGGTTTGTTCATATCTCTGTCACAACAGTTTGTCTTGTAAAGAGGAGTCTCTAACCTAAGCCCAATCTGATTCCAACAATCAATGTGTTAAAGGTTTCATACAAGTGTTAGTATAATATGAATGTTATGTGTTTGAGAATTGTAACCTTGGCTGTTGTTCAGCCTTCTTCAAACCCTTATTATGAAATCTTATCAAAATCTATTCTGTTCTTGAAGACAAATCGAATATCTTTTCCATTCTTACATTAGTTGGCACTTAATAAAGCTCTCATGAGCTAATTCAGTTTTTGTCTTTATTTTTTCTACATTTAGTCTTTTTCATGAGCATCAATAACTTGTTTTGGATTCTGCACATGGATACCATATTAGTAATGAGCCTAACTTACACCCAAAAGCTAACTCAAGAGTGGAGGATTGCAACATACTTATCTATTGTCAACAAATTTCTCTCCTTCTCTATGTGAGACTCTGATACACCCCCTCAAATAGGGCTGGGTGTTCGGGTGACCCGGTTGGGTTCAGTTCGGGTAATCCAAGTTTTTGGATTTTCGGGTTTAGGTTTAGAGATCTCATTCAGTTATTACGAAAATTTGGGTCGGGTTTGGTTTGGATAATTCGGGTTTAAGCTTAGAGGTCACATTCAGTTATTACGAAAATTGGATCGGGTTCAGTTTCGGGTCGGTTCAAGGTGTAAACTAAAAACCCAAATCCCATACGGATTCGGTTTAGGTTTAGTTTGAATTCATTTATTTTACAAAGCTTCTAAGTTTTGCTTGGTTTGGCTAATTCTTACTATGGACAGGAATTGTAGTGATGAACGAGGTTGTGAAATGTGTTATTTATAGTGGGAATTAGGGATTCAGGGTTGATTGCAGACAGACAATCTTGAGTATACAACATTATGTGAGAGATTTGAAATCGAAATTTGTGATGAATCAGATCTAGTAGTTTCCAAAATCCCTAAAGATCAAAGATCCAAAACGATAATTTAGGAAAAAAATTTCTTTGGGGAGAAAATCTAATAAAATCTCGTACATACTCAGGAAAGTTTTCTCCGCGAGTCTTCTTTACTCACTAACTTTGATTAATCCCTTTCTGATGAACGCTGGCCTAGGAATCCTTTCAATCTCAGTATAATGATATAGAGGTTCCTTTGATATTCCAGAATTCTTGCTTCTAGATATGACTCACTAGAACAGCAAAAAGAAGAGTGTTGATCGATGTAACCCAACAAATCAACAAGACAGATATCGATGGAAGAAAGAGAAGAAGCTCTCAAAAACTTAAAAAATTCGATAATGACTCTTGTCAAACATGTTTGTGACTTAAACAAAGAAAGCAAGGTAAATAAGCTCAAAAGGTAAAAGTTTGAGAAATTGCCAAAATGACCAAAAATAAAGAAAATTCCAAGGAAATGGGACTTTTTGGTTTTTGGTCTTGAAATGATCACGTGATGTAATCCAAGGTTGGTCCATAACGAGCTTGGTCTTGAATTTGGATCATGCACATGAAAGTAGTCTCGTCCGGGTCTTCGGCCTTGGACTCCAAGAAATCAGTTCCAATGGACAGCTTGAGCTTTTCAAAATGTTCTTTATCATTTTGGACGAGAGAGAAGTCGTATGGGTCGTCGGTCCATTGTCCGGGTTCGCTGACGTCCGTGGTAGGTCCGGGGGCCACGTGAAAGACCATAT
>OVBB01003084.1:0-10262 GCA_900406415.1 Isatis lusitanica
ATCTTTATTATCTTTTTAGTTTTCTCTCTTAATCAAGTTGATAGATTTTAATTTGATTCATTCTTTATCAGGGAACTTAAGAGTTCTATTGTAATCAGAAAAAGATCGATCTTGTTCATCCTCTTGATTTGCTTCTAATGATTAAATCATCTCGTTATAAAATATTATTGTCGCATAAAATGGTGCAAAGAGTCTTGTGATGTGTCTTCAACTTGTTCTTTATCAGTCAAGACTCGTAAGCTTGAATTGAAAAGCTCTTGGGAGTTTGAATTGGCTTTAGTTTCAGTTATGTGTTCTTGTGTTCTTGACAATGTCCCGAGTTATGTCCATCCACAAGATTTATTCTGTAGTTATTATGTATCACAGACAAAATGGCATTCTCTCAGAGACAATTTTTGTAAAGGTGTAAAGATACAAGTTCTATGCCTTTATCTAGCCTCCTCTTAGGATCAGGTTCGGACTTTGTTTCCTTTACAAGTCTCTTCAGACGACTCGGCTTGATTTGAGTCTGGTTCAAGAACTCGAATAAAACCAAATTCCATCAAATGGATAATAAAAAGGTCTGGTTCAAGAACTCGAATAAAACTCGTTCTCTACCGACAACAACAAGAACAACTCTTCATTTTCTTCGTACTTTTGAATTTGGTTTATTTATAGAACAGCTCGATATGAAAAGATCAAGATTTAAAGAATATTCTCTTTATTGCTTAGGAAAATTCTCTCAAAACTTAAGCTCTCAATCTCTCAAACAACTTTTTAGAGAATATTACATATTTTAGATAACTCCTAAATATACTCTTGATTCTTATTTCTTTATCCTTACTTCTAGCTTAAGTCAACATTATTATTGTTTGATTTCCTCTGCTTCTTGTGCGGGCCATGGAGATCGAAACTCATAGAACCGTGGTCCACACGAATGTGTCGAATCTAATCTCTATCACGAGGAGTGGTACGAACACAGTTCTGATAAACGTAGACGACTTGATCCAATACGAAACTGGAGAGGTGACAGTTTTAAGATCATGTCACATCGGGTGGAAGACACGTGATGGCGTGGGCTTCACGCCAAGTGATTTCTCTCTGCTCCTCCTAGGCGAACAAGTTCCCGGGGCTCAAGACTTGGGCACAAGAATCGCTCTTGATGTTGATCATAAACTTGCTACCGATCCTTCTCTTCAACAACCTCTCTTCGTAACTGTCCATGTCAAGTTGATCAGAGACAGGAGGCTTGAGAATCCGCCGCCGAGTCAGGTTTTTGAGAGATTAGCGGAAGAGCAGAGAGTTGAGTCCAAAGATTTGGTCGGGAGAAACGAGACTCTGTGTTCGATTTGTATCGATGATTTGTCCGAGAGTCGTGGAAACATCATCGAACTGCCTCTGTGTTTGCATGTCTTCCATCAAGATTGTCTCTTTGAGTGGCTCCGTCGGAATAACTCGTGTCCCTTGTGCCGAAGGGATCCGTACGAGTATGATCAAGAAACACTGACACGTCTTCATGAACGATCGGATTAGGGTTTAAGGTTTTGATTCTCTGTAGCGACATTTGCTACGGTCTATCTTTGGAAGTTTTGTAACGTTCAGAGAAATGAATGTCTAGAGGCTTCATTCATTATTTTTTTTTTCTCTTTATCCACATATGTGTGACTTGAAATTTTGCTCTAGTATTTTGCAATACTGCATTTTTTGATAGAAATTTTGTTTATGGACTGCCCGATATGAAGCGGTGTTCAGAGACATAATAATCTTGCAGATCTTCATTCACCCATCTTGAGGGGAGTGTACGGATAAGTTAAGAGGATCTGTTATGATAGATTCAAATATATGTTGATAATCTCTAGTGTATAGTTATCTCCTATTTCTTAGGGATCTCATATCGTGTATGTACTTATATAAGGATCCATTGATCCAAGTCAATACAACACAGAAACATATTCACCTTTACATATGCACCAAGGAACAGCAGTAGTTCTGGAACATTTTCCCCTTCTCTAAGATGTCATTGATGTTTATAAATCTTTTTCTAATTGTCATGCAGCTGTTCCAAAACCCAGTAATACTTCAGTTTGTTCCTGCTTGTTCTTCTCTTTCAAAGAGAATANCTTATATAAGGATCCATTGATCCAAGTCAATACAACACAGAAACATATTCACCTTTACATATGCACCAAGGAACAGCAGTAGTTCTGGAACATTTTCCCCTTCTCTAAGATGTCATTGATGTTTATAAATCTTTTTCTAATTGTCATGCAGCTGTTCCAAAACCCAGTAATACTTCAGTTTGTTCCTGCTTGTTCTTCTCTTTCAAAGAGAATATGGAACCCAGCCAACAGAATGTCAGTGTGGCCGTGACTTTAGTTGAAATCTGAATAGTTGCTAAAGCTGTAGAAACAAACATCTCCACTTGGGTTTTTATATTCTCCAATGGTTTCATCCATGCTGTCCATCTCCAGAGATAATAAACCAGCAATTACATTATGCTCTTTTAAAAGAAGCTCCACGTTCTTGTTTATGTCCACACTCATGCTGACTGCCTCAAAATTGTTGAGAATTGAGTCCATGATTAAATCTTACAAGATCATATATGTTATAGTTCGTGTGTGAAGGGAAGTGATGTATGTTTGTTAGATAAGTTAGTTTCTTGTTCAGTTATGAAAATTCATGCACCATCACGAACAGTTGCAATTGTTCATATACATTCATTATATAAGTGGTGGTGTGATGTAATGTAAAATCGTCGAGACAAAGAGAAATTGTCCAGATTGTATTCTGTTCTCTTGTCTCGTCCATTGTAAAAAAAGATTTATCAGATTCAATTCTGGTGATCAAAAATTTGTTTTTTCTTCATTGCCAAGTATTAAATTAAGCAAATTCTAAAGAAAATCATTGTGGTTGACATCACCAAAGTGGTGAAGACAACTTCATGATCTAGTTTTTAGAAATATGCATCCCCAAACTACAGTTAGCATTCTCCACTTGTTGGTGTTCTTCTGTCCTTCAAAATGGGTTTGAGGTCCTTGAAAACATTTCTTCTTCTTCATAGCTACTGTAGCAACTTGTGCACCAAAAATACTCTCAAAACAGTAAAGAAGCTTATCATCCTTCTTTTGCTTGTTTCTGAATTCTTGCCCTTTCTTCCACTTTCCAGAAAACGACTCCTTAATTTTTGTTTTAATTTGATTCAATCTTTATCAGGGGAACTTAAAGAGTTCTTTTGTAATCAGAAAAGACCGATCTGGTTCATCCTCTTGAGTTGCTTCTAACGATTAATTCATCTCGTTATAAATTAGTATTGTCGCATAAATGGTGCAAAGAGCCTTTGAGATGTTTCTTCAACTTGTTCTTCATCAGTCAAGACTCGTAAGATTGAATTGAGAAGCTGTTGGGAGTGTGAATTGGCTTTAGTTGCAGTTATTCTAAAACTTTGCGAAACCTTGGTGTAAAGATACAAGTTCTGTGCCTTTATCTAGCCGCCTCTTTGGATCAGGTTTCGACTTTTTCTCCTTTACAAGTCTCTTTCAGACGACTCGGCTTGATTTGAGACTGGTTCAAGAACTTGAATAAAACCTCTGGTTTAGCTTTTCTACTTGAGATTTTGCTTGAATGGAGATCTTGTGTCTTCTGTTTTGCTCGAGAAAACTCAAGAGAACATCATCTGTTGATCTTAGATTCATTTGTCTGATAACAATCTTGTTCTTGCCCCCTTGAGATCATTTTCACCAAAATCGTATGTCAACGTGGCTCTGATATCCACTTTTCAGGCTAATCGAAAAGATTGGAAAAGAAAATGGAAACTACTAATTAACGGTCGGATTTTTAAAAAGATTGAAAAAGGAAATAACTATAGAAAAAAGGAAATTATGGAATTTAAGAAAAGGAAAAATGAAATAAAACGCGTCCAACATTTCTCTATATAAACCACCACTCGGACTCACTATTTACAGACAACAAGAACAAATCTTCCTCATCTTCGTTTCTGAAATTAAGTGTTTACTTTTGATCGAATTCTTCTTCTTTCAAATTTAGGGTTTATTCTTGTTTGAGTTTTTCTGCTTCTTGTGCGGCCATGGAGATCGAAACTCATAGAGCCGAGGTCTACACGAATGTGTCGAATCTATTCTCGATCACGAGAAGGGGTACGAACACAGTTCTGATAAACGTAGACGAGTTGATCCAATACGAAACTGGAGCGGTGATAGTTTTAAAATCAGGTCAAATGCGCAGGAAGATACGTGATGGCGTGGGCTTCACGCCACGTCATCTCTCTCTTCTCCTCCTTGGCGCACAACTTCCCGTNAGACTTGGCCACAAGAATCGCTCTTGATGTTGACTATAAACTTGCTACTGATCCTTCTCTTAGACAACCTCTCTTCGTGACAGCCCATGTCAAGTTGATCAGAGACAGGAGGTTTGTGATTCCGCCGCCGCCGCCGCCGCATTTTAGTCTTCCTACTCCGTCGTCGAGAGGTGCTTCGAGTCAGGTTTTTGAGAGATTAGCGGAAGAGCAGAGAGTTGAGTCCAGAGATTTGGTCGGGAAAAACGAGACTCTGTGTTCGATTTGTATCGATGATTTGTCCGAGAGTCGTGAAAACATCATTGAACTGCCTCTGTGTTTGCATATCTTCCATCAAGATTGTCTCTTCGAGTGGCTCCGTCGGAATAACTCGTGTCCCTTGTGTCGCAGGGCTCCGTACGAGTATGATCAAGAAACACTGACACGTCTTCAATGATCGGATTAGGGTTTAACTAGAGTTAAAATAATGGAAGATTAATTTGTAACGTTCAGGGGAATTATTTGTCTAGGGTTTTAAATTTCATTCCATTTTTTTTCTCTGTATCGACATATGTTTAACTTCTAGTATAAAACTTGAAATTTTACTCTAATACTTGCAATTATTCATTTTTAATATAAATTTGTTTATGGACTACCCAATATAATGAAGTGGTGTAGTAGCCAAAGAAGACCGAGACAGAGACGTAATAATAAGTAAACATTTTGTTAAAAAAAAAACAAATCTTCTTATCTCTGCATTTAATTTTTTTATCATACTTTTTCTTCTGATGATCTGAACACTTTTTCTTAGTTGCAATAAAAGATAGAGATCTGATATTTTTACGATATCTATTAGCTACTCTCTCTATGTTTATCATCTATGTGCTTTGTACAATGCTTCTGGTTTTGATTCTGGTTTTGATTGATTTATGTTTGTCTTTATCTCCTTAACACGTCTGTTTGATTGTATCATAGAATTCATACCTATTTGACATGGTATCAGAGCCCGAACACACGTTTCCCCATCCGAACCGATCCGGTCCATCGAAAAAGGCCCGATTAATATGACCCGAAATTGATCTCATAATGGGATATTGTCGAGACTAATGGCTAGACGGGGCCATTGTCTCGAGGGGGAGTGTGAGAATATATCCCACATCGGGAGTTTAGATGGGATTTGAGCGATATATAAGGGACTTGGGCCAATCCACTCATTGCCAATTTGTTTTGGGTTGGAAGCCCATGATAAGCCCGAATTTAACATGGTATCAGAGCCACCCGATGATGAGCCACCCCGTGGATGTTGTTCCCACAATTGCCCACGGCCCCACGCATCAAGCTAGACGGGCTTAAGCGCGAGGTGGGGTGTTAATGAATAAAGTCTCATATCGGTAGTTGGAGAAATAATGAACTAATATATATAGGGTAAGGGCCAATCCAATTGCCAATTGGTTTTGGGTTGGAAGCCCATGATAAGCCCGAATTTGACATGGTATCAGAGCCACTAAACCTAAACTACGAAAAAAGTTTAGTTTATCGGTCCACACACTCTTGTAATCTCGCCGAAAAAAATGGCATTTGCCTTTCGACCCGAAAATGATGGTCTGGCGAGATTAATGGCTAGAATGGCCATTATTTCGAGGAAAGGTATTGGGATTAGTAGAGATTAATGGGCTATGTACCTTAAGAGTGTGTTACAATATAAACTCCCACATCGGGAGATTCTACGGGACATACTTAATATATAAGTGACTTGGACCAATCCACCCATTACCAATCGGTTTTGGGTTGGAAGTCTAGTAAACTTGACATTTTCTGATGTTCTTGATCTTCTTATACGAAGGATCGAGTTTCAATAGTCTTAGTGTTTTTACTTGCCTATTAATTGGTTGATTCTTAATACTTCTAGTTCACATGATTTTTCGTATTTTATTGTGTGTTTTCCATCTTTGTTTACTTCAAGAAAAAAAGATGACAATGAGTGAAATGAACTTGATTGGTTCAAAAATGTTTCAACGTATACAATTTCACCGGCTGCAAGAGGCCTAGCTTAAGCGGTCGAAGGATGAACCATTCCTTCATTTAATCATTTTGTTATTAGCGATGTAGTTGCCGAAGTAGACAATGTAGCAAAATTGACTAGACTAAATAGATTGTTGTCGTATACTCACTTAGCACTTGAACCTGATGTAAAATCTATATAATAAAATCCATGTTTGGCTGGTTAGAAAAAACAACCAATTCTTAAACTCCATCCATACCAGATTTGGTTTGCAACTACAGTTTTCTTGCTCGACGGCAACAGAGTTTGAAAATTGATACAATCTAAAGTCTGCCGAGTAAAAAATAGTTTTGAAGCAGCTTGTAGACCTTTTTATATCACAAAAATTCCTTGCGAAAAGAATTTCAAAACTGATAAATTAGCACGAGCCGTTCCATCTTTCTTTTTTTTAGAAATGGTTTATGTTGATGCTAATCCTTTAGTTTGGATAAAAAAAAAAAATTAATCAGTTCTTTTTTTTTTGTAACTTTTGACCAAAAACAAAAGGGTTTCGAAGTTCACAACTACTCCCTCTGATTTTGTTTACTTGTCATTTTAAAGTTATGCACACAGATTAACAAAGTATTAATTGTGTTAATTTTCCAATACAAAAAATGTCATTAATTATATACCTAAACACAATTCAACCAATTGTAAAATAATCTGAAAAATAAAAATGATCATAAAATAAAATAAAAATGACTTTTTTATAAAACATAAAATAACAAAATGTACTAAATCATTTATTTAACATCATATAAAGCAATTAATGCAGAACTAAAGCTTAAATTTTTTTAAAAAGATCAACGAAAATAGTAGATTAATGGGAAAATGAGTTATTCGACTCTCCCATATTTGCATTCCATTGAAATCATGTCTCATCTGATTAATATATTTTTAACAATAAAGAAAACTTATATGTTGGATTTTTAGTTTTGAAATACATCGTAAAACCAAAGAAAAAAGAATATATCTTATATAGTATAACATATAACTTTTTTACCCATGGCATAAGTATATTGTAGTATATATATATACATATAATTATAAAATATTTTAAGTTTGATCGGAATTTTATTCGGTTTATTCAATTTGTTCGGTTATAAACCTAACCATATCCATATACTGCCGTTTTCTAAAAATAGCATCCATACAATTTATACGGTATTACTAAAACCAAACCATATACTCTATTTCGGTTTTGTATTGATCGGTTTGGTTCGGTTTTACCTTAGTGAACAGCCTCATCCACGTATAAGTCTTTGACTTTGATGTTCTTTTAATTATAGTTGACCAACTTTTGTAAATATTCCTTTTTTCATTGATTTATCAATCTATTATTTCAAGAAAGAAAAAAAAGAGCGAGTATTTTCAAATGTGTTAGAAAGATTGATATGCAAGATGATGTGCCGTGTATAGAGATCAAATCATAACTTTGAGTTTACCAAAACAAAAAAAAATCATAACTTTGAATATGTATTTGCGTTTTTTTAAAAATAGATTATAAATTGTTATACGTTTGATGTCGAGATCCTAAAGTATAAAACACGTATCGATACAATATATAAATGAATACTATATATATTTCGTTATATTAAAAATTACGTATTTATAGTTTTCGTTGTACACATTTTCATTGATGTTCATATTCTCTTAACATTAGTTTTTTTTATTTGACATTAATTGTATTGCAAGTGTTCGGTACATTAAGATTTAGTTAAGTAAACATCAATGGCAATTAAGAATAGTCATAGAACCTGTCTAATCAAAGTTGTATCAAACATATTAATAAATGGTCACCCACCTCTCTGATCCTATCTTAATTTTATCTGTCGCCGTTCAATTATTAACATTTTGATTCAGATCATAAATGTTTAAACATGTGAATTAACTATTCACAAATGCTACTCTATTTGCCATCAAGAGATTATAACATAGAGTTATTACAAGTAGGAATTTTCTCTACTGAATGAAGTGATTAAGGCTTTTTATATTCTTGTTATGGTTGATGTGGCTTCTCAATTTTGGACTGCTTTGATAAATGCATTAAAAGAAGTTATTATAACATATGGAGTTTTCTATAGCATTACAATAATTTCTATTTCTCAATCTTCTAGATTTCGAAAGTAACCGCTGAATATAAAATTAATCAAAAAGAAAATTGATTAGGAAACATTAAGAAAAGGTTGGCAAAAGAAAATACTACGTTTATATGAAACGCCAGGTGTTGCCCCAGGAGCTCATCATTGCACAGCTTAGATGCAATAGACTTGTTTAGAAGAAGAAAAAAAGAGAGTGATGAAGTTATTAACTCATATTAGGTTGTAATCAGTTACTTAATCAAATGTTAACTATATAACATTTATTTATATTTTATATTGTGGTCCACGGACTTTATTCTGTTAAGAACATCATTACCATTATTATTGTACAAACCTCATGATTAAGGAGCATTGCATTTCTTCTTTTACTATTTCTCTTTCGGCTTGGCCTCATTGTTGCTTCATTCTCCCAACACTTTTTAATCCACTACAATTTAGGAGTAATTTATGCTCTCTTATCGGTAAACTAGATATCCATTAGTATAATCTAATTGTTATAAGTTCTTTTTTTACTAAAAACTATCTATTATAATTAGGAGTTATATTAAAAATATAAGTGTATTTTTAGTGAAGGTTCTCGTGATAATTTATCAGCATAAGAAAATAAATATATAAAAAATAAAGGATGAGAATGAAAAAGTTTTCAAATAAAAAATTTATAAACTTTGTATAAAATACTATTCGTTTTTATTAGTTCAGTTTTTATCTTAAAATATTAATATTTTTTCTTTAAAAAAATCTTGAATACTTTCTTATGGACGAAGATACTCTAAACACACTGATGATCATTAATAGATACATACACTTGTTTCTGTTTTTTTTTTTGAATAGTCCAAAAATCTTGAATACTTTCTGTTTTTTTTTTTCTTCTGGTTCTTGCATGGTTATGAAAACCTCTTCCCCAATTTTCTTTCTTCTGGTTTTCGCATGGTAATGAAGACTTCTTCCCAACATTCGCAGCAGTTTTAGTTAGCCACTAGCTCATCTTTGAATTAGTCCAATTAAAACACGATTAAATATGTGGTTCTCTTGAAAATAGAATTTTTAAAAAGCTACATTTATTTTGGTGATATAAATAGTCAGTTAGGGAAAACATAATTTTTGTTTTGGAGAAAAATTAGGGACAACCTAATTGGCTTCTAATTCCCTACAATTGATAATAAGTTAATATTTGAGATGGAGATTTCAAAAACGTATTTTTCAAGATGATGATTCTCTGGACTCGTTCATTTGAGATGGAATTCCACTTTTCTTTAAATCGGATGGTATATCTATTTACAACTTTTGGACTCTATAATTGCACCACCATCTATATAACTGATTTAGAAATTGGAGTACTAAATAAATAAGGAGCTCGTGAAATCAATGAGCACTCTAACTAGCCTGCTAGGCTACAATGGTGGGGCTAATTTTGTTAAATATGTGCTTTCTTGTTACTATTTAGTAGTATTTAATTTCCCATTCACAGCCTTCATCGAATGAATGAAATAGCCAAAATATATCGTACGCCAACTTTACATTTGATTTTCTTTTTTTGCTTTTATTCATTTGTATGAAACGTTATACGAATTAAACAATATCATATACTCCATCAATTCAATGGAATCTCACCACCACATCTGAAAATTAAAGCCATCAAAAATAGTAATATATAAAACAAAAAAAGCACAAGATGGATCAAGAGGAAGCACGTGACAAGGACCCAACTCTTGCAATTTCATGGACCGCAGGGTTAAACCCTAAACAGCCTAACCAGCCTTGCTTGTACGGCAAGAATGTCTTCCTCTTCAACTCCTCTGACACTGCTCTGTTCTCAGTGTAAAGCATCTCGTGAGCCGAAACCACCGCG
>OVBB01003087.1:0-10261 GCA_900406415.1 Isatis lusitanica
TGGAGCTACTACTCATGCTACATCACAGCGGGATTTGTTCTCTACCTATACTCTAGGTAAGTATGGTTCTGTAAAGATGGGAAATGATGGTTTGGCTCATGTTGTTGGCATTGGTGATATTTGCATGGAGACTAGTCTTGGGACTAGGTTGATGCTTAAGGATGTTAAGCATGTTCCAGATTTACGGATGAACTTGATATCTACGGTAAGACTTGATGATGAGGGTTTCTACAGTTTACACGGTGGTGGTAAATAGAAGCTTTCACGTGGTTCTTTGGTTGTGGCTCGAGGTTAGAAGTTTTCATCTTTCTATTTGAAGCAGGCCAGTGGCGGATCCAGACTATTTATTTATATGGGGCATAATAACATAATTTTTAACAAAAGAAAATGTATTTTACTAACTTTTCATTTGATATTGTTATACTAATTTTTTATTTATTTATTTATTATCATTTCAAAGGTAAAAGTAAAAAATAATAGAAAATTAGATAAGGAGTATTTTTTTTTAAAGTGTAAAGTTAACAACAAAAACAAAATAGAAAAGTGATCTATGTAAGAAATTAACAATAATAATTAGAATCTTGGGAAATTAAAGTAAAGTTAATAGTAAAAAATAGAAACAACCAAACAAAATCACCCAACTTTAGAGTTTAAATAAATTATATGGTAAGAAAATAAATTAAATAAGAAAAAAAAACAAAAAATAAACACAAAAGCTGAAAAGAATTGAGTACTTAACCGATGACAATAGAAGAAAGGGAGGATAACTTTGGTAACTGGACACTAAAATTTTATAATACAAAGATACACTTAATTGTTTTTGGAAATTAGTATGGGGCACTTGCCCCCATTATTTCTACATGGATCCGCCCCTGAAGCAGGCTAAAGTCTCCAAAGATGCTGTCAATGCAGTGGAGAATGTTGATGCCATGCCATGGAGCTATGTCATAAGAGACTTGGCCACATGAGTGAGAAGGGAATGTCTGTGTTGTCAAAGAAGGAGGTCATTCCAAGAATCTCTGGTTTGAACTTGCCAAGGTGTGCACATTGTTTGCATGGAAAACAACACAAAGTTTCTTTCAAATCTTCTGCACATTCTAGAAAATCTGAGGTACTTGATTTGGTGCATTCAGATGTGTGTGGTCTAATGAAGACAAAATCTCTTGGTGGTGCATCATATTTTGGCACTTTCATTGATGATCATTCTAGGAAGTTGTGGGTTTTTTTCACTATGAAGACAAAAGATCAGGTTCTGGATATTTCAAGCATTTTGTGGCATTGGTTGAGAGACAAACGAAAAAAGTTAAAGTGTATCCGCAGTGATAATGGTGGTGAGTATTCTGGACCATTTGATGTTTATTGCAAAGAGCATGGTATTAGGCATCAGTTCACACTGCCTAAGACTCCACAGTTGAATGGCTTGGCTGAGAGGATGAACAGGACTATTGTGGAGAGGATGAGATGTTTGATTTCACAGTCAGGCTTATCGATGACTTTATGGGGTGAGGCTTTGAGTACAGTTGTTCATGTGCTGAATTTGTCACCAAGTGCTCCATTGGAGGGTGATATTCCAGAGAGAGTTTGGACCGGTAAGGATGTTTCTTATGGTCATTTGAGGGTCTTTGGGTGTAAGGCATTTGTTCATATTCCCAAGGATGAGAGATCGAAGCTTGAGATGAAGTCACGACAATGTGTATTTATTGGTTATGGTCAGGATGAGTGTGGATACAAATTTTATGATCCCGTTGATAAAAAACTCATAAGGAGCAGAGATGTTGTGTTCATGGAAGATCAAACAATTAAGGACATTGACAAGTCCGAAAATCCGACTCAGAGGAATGAGAGTTTGATCGACTTAGCACTACAAGAAAAATAGACATGTGTAGCCCACGATAAATGCTATCGTATGTTATAGATAGCATTTTCATAAACGCTACGTCAGCGGCAGCTATAATAGACTCCTCCATACGATAGTGTTTTAAACTGAAAGGTAATATTTTATTACATCATCATATTTGTGCTATATATTTTTATATATAGTAGTAATTTTTCAGCTGTATTGATTATTATCATACCAAAAATGAAATTTAAATATATTGAAATTAAGATTAAAATATATTTTATTACTAATCAAATATCAAATATCAAATACATAGATTAACAATAGTTTAAACTTAATACAATAATACAAAGAATAAAAATTCCTAGCTATTTGGAGGCTTGTTTAGGGTATCAGACCTTTCATCTCTTCTCTGATCTCCACCTTTCTTGACAAATCATCTCTCATTGCCTTCAACTTCCCAATGGTTGACTCAAGAGTTGTTTTCTTCCGCTTCTCGCATTGCCTTAATCTCTCAACAGGCGTAGTCTTCTTCCCACGAAATCGTCCCTTCTCTGTCAATCTAATACGAGAGCAAAGAAACTCCCTTAATTCTCCGTTTGTGATATAGAAATCACAAATAAGCCTTACCTCTGTAGTCCTTGTTCCTCACATCCAAGTAAGAATCAGGAAGAACCCAACACACCTTTGGCAACTCTGGAGAGGTACATAAAGAAATTAGATTAGAAACTAAAACCAAAGAAGGAAAAAGATTACCTTTCAGTTTGTGAGAGAGATCTTCCAACATAATCATTACAATGATTAGAGCAAAGAACACAAAGTATTGAGAGGACTCCAAGTCTGGTTGATCACATCTAAACAAACAGAACCAGTAACAAAAAAGACCAGAGATACCTATCTAGAGGATTCTCAAGAACACAAGTGCTCCACAATTATCCAAAAACAGCTACTGATTAAAACTCACAGTTCATCAACATCAAGATAAGGACTTCAATTGCAGAAGATGAAGAGCTAGAGTCGGGAAGAGATGAAAATGTAACCGCCGCCAAAGACTCCATCCCACGATCTATGCTTGGGATTAAAAATAAAGGAAAACTACGAAATCACGCAAGATTAACATATCATTCCTGTTTTTCTCGGTATAAAGATTCAAGTTTGGTACTCACCAATGCTGATGTCACGGTATGGTGCAAGAACAACAAGTGTCATTCACTGCAAGAAAATGTCACATATATAGTGTCCGTAAAACGCTATGCCACGATAACATAGCGTTATGGTAAACGCTCTATCTACACCTGTTATAGTAGGTCTGACACTTTACATAACGTTTTATGCTTGTGCTACGTTAGTTATTTTTTCGAAAGCGTTAATTTGTTTTGAAAATGTATATTTAATAATAACATTTTATGTTTGTTATTATTTATTGTTCTTTTCGAAATTTCGAAAATTTTTAGCCAGGCTATTTTGCTATTTTGATTGGGATATTTTGTTTGTACGCTGTTGAAACATATTGATAGAAGTAAATTTTATTACAAAATAAAAACACCATAGTTACAAACTTACAATCTTATATTTACAAGAAACCATGAACTACAGAAACAAAAGAAAAATATATTTTCACTAACTACTAAACGTTAAAAACGAGCATGAGATTGTCCCTTGTCTCCATCTGTAGTCTGAAAGCTTCGACTATTACCAGAAGAGATGGGACCTTTTGAGAAGCTTCTAATGCAGTAGCAGCATCAGTACTGGTGTATGTCTGAGACTCAACAGACGTGTGTCCTGATCTTTGTAGATTTTCCATCCTATGACACTACAAAAAAGGTTATATAATTTACCAAAAAAAAAAAAGTTATATTACATCACTTAAAAAACATCATAAAACTAAGTAATACTAATTTAAATTACTTATTCATAAGTGATACAAACTATGTGGATTAACATCAATTATGATAATTGATGTTATTATTGACTTGTTTAGCATCATTTTATTAAAATTGATACAAATCTCTATTAGTTTATATCATTTATTAAATATTGATGTAAAAATATAATTTTACATCAATTATACAGTCGATGTATTTGAAAATAATGTTAACATCACTTTCAAAAATTGATACAAATTTTAAGTCAATAATAAGCGATGCAAATAGAAATTAATTAATTAGGTTTTATATAATTATGTAATTTAGTGTCGATTTTAATAAACTGATGTAAACATTCCTTTATTTTACATCGATTACGGAAAGCTGATGTTATTTTTTTAATTAATACAGAAAATCTATTATTAAACTTTTTCTAAATTTTAGTTATTAAAAAAAAATCATCACCTTTAAAAAAAACAGTATTAGAAATAAAAAATTCTAAAATATAATGTAACTTTTTGGATTAGATATCACTAAATTTCTCATTTCTACTTAATTGAATTTAATATTTTTAAACTTTTCATTTTTAATCAATCATAAATGAATTTCTAAATATATGATGTTGTAAATTTGTTTTTTTTTAAAAAAAAAAAATTCATGGCACATATATGACATTGTTTTTTTTTTGTTCTTTATATGACATAGTTTAGTAATAACATTATCCAAAAATATAAATAAAAAAATTTCAATTTTCTTGATTTTTTGATAACTTGATATAAGCTAGCAAAAATTATATCTAAAATATAATATACTATTGAAATATCACTACAAGAAAACTAAGCAAAGATAGCATAAGAAGATAACGTTTTGTACGTGAATACTATCTTTGACATATCACGTAGTTTTTGATAGTGTTTCGTATTTGCATACGCTATCTTTGTTATTAGAGAAATAGTCTCAAATAACATACTTTTATGTTTTTGTTACTAAAATAGCACATTAGGGTGAAAATAACATAAATAACACATTTTAATCATTTTTAAATGTATTACATTAATGAATTTGGGTTCATTAATCATTAATTAGAGTTTAGATTTTATGGTTTAGGGTTTAGGATTACAAGATTGAAAAGAAATGAATGAAAAATAAAAATATAATAGTTTTTGTTTTTTTAATGAATGATATTTAAGTTATTTTCACTCTAATGTGCTATTTTGGAGACAGAACATGAAAATGTGCCATTTTTGAGAATTGCCCTTGTTTTTCTCGGATTATTAGACTTAATAACATTTTATTTTAGTTAACATTTGTATCATTCAAACGCTGTTTTCAGTTTTAGCGGAAACATTATTTCATTTCCCGGCTAAGGACTTAGCCAAAATTGTTTCAGCCTCCCTCCCAGAATCTCGAGATTCACTCTCGATATTTTTCTCTCTTGTTTCAGTCCAGACCAAGAAAAAAAGTTTCAGATCTATCGTCTTCCCCGAGTCTCTTCTCCATGTTCTCTTTTGACTTCCACGCCGGCGAAGATTAAACTCTTCATCGTTCTATTTCTCCTTCTCTCAATACAAAACCCTAATCTCAATCTCACGATCCCTCCTTCTCCGCGTCGCAAATCTCCGATTCGAACCCTGATTATGGTTAAAGCTTCCACACCTTCTGATTTAGTCAACAGATGTGGTAGTCCGAATTGACGTTTCCCAAACCCATCATCTTAATCTTCAATTGCAGTCCTAGGGTTCTTAGTCGGAGCATTCTACATCACTTCAGTAAGTAAATCGCGTACATCTTCTCGAATTTGCTTACGTTTTTTACTTCTTTCTTTCTACTGAGTATTCAAACTGACTATGCTTCAATTTTCCATTCAAGTTGTCTCCAGGATTGTTCTGTTACGATTCGAATTCTCCAGGATTGTTTTGGTTATCTGTGAATCAAGTTAAATGTCGTCTTTGTTGGTTTGAGTGGTGTTACTTATCTCTCTCCCTTTTGTTGATTCAATTTTGATTTTCTGTACAAAGTTACTTGATTACCCTTTAGATCTCTGATTCAGTTTTTGTCTGAAAAAACGAAACTTTAGTTTTATAAGAGTGTGCTTTCTTGAATTTTGAATCTGGTTTATTTTAGGGAACTGATTTGACATCGTGCTGTAACTACTATCTTGTTGAGGTGATTAGTACTTACAGTCGTGGGAGGGACTACGAGAGAGATCATTGTTAGCAACAATGTATGATTGTGTATCAGAAACGTTCTCTGCAATCCGAACTGTAAGTTCTTGACTTCAGCGTATTTGGATGTTTCAGGGTAGATTAACTTAACTATAGAAACTTTGGTTTGCCTTTGAAGACTAAAGTAGTTTGTCTCTCTTTATAGGTAAGATCGTTGAAATTGATTTGAACCTTCTCGCCCATTAACACATAAATTAGATCTCATAAACACATAAAGAGAATCATGGTTTGACGAATTTCTCTTATAGAAGATTCTGTTACTCGTCATTCACATTTTATAGAATAAATGACTGTGGAATGTGGATGTTTCAAGCTAGCATAAAGTTACTACCTTCTGAAGTTTTTAATTACCAAAACGACAGAATCAAATTTCTATTTATCTTCTTTTGTGTAGTTTCTTATGTTGTTACATTTTTGCTCCTTGGTACTTAATATTTCTTGGTTCTTATTCCTTAAGTTTCCTCCTACGCAGGGCGAGCTCGCTGTTGGGACAGTTGTCTCGTTTATTGGATACAAATTTACACTTACCTTTGCTGTTAGTACATGTACTCACACGACATTTACTATTACCCATATGCTATACATGTAATTTGGTTTACCATAATCCGTGCTTCGGTTTTCCAGGTCCAAGGGCTTGTAAACACATTTGGAGATTTACGTGGAACTTTTGCTGCTATCGACAGGATCAATTCCATTTTAAACTCTGTGGACATTGACGAGGCTCTTGCCTACGGGTAGAAAGAGATATACATAGGAAGAAAGTCCAAGATGAAAACCTACGGGTTAAAAAGAGGATCATCATGTTGAGGATGGAAGAGACCGTGGGAAGCAACTCTAAGTGTTAAGAAACTAATGTTAGGAATATGTTAGAAATTTGTAGATTCTGTATCTTTTATTATGTTTGTGTAAAACATTTTTCAGTTATCAATAAAAATTTAATTTTCAAATATAAATTATATAATTAAAACATTGTTTATCACAAATGACATTAAGTGATATAACGATTTATATCGATTATTGGAAATGATAGTATTATTTGAATCAATTATGAAAATTGATACTAATTTTAGCATCATTTTTCTACAAGTGATATAAATATTTTTAATCGTTTAACTAAAGTGATGCAATAATTAGAATCACTTATAAAAATGATACAAATTTTACATCAATTAGTAACAAGTGATATAAACATTTAACAACAATTAATGTAACCGTCACAAATAATAACATCATCTTTTTCAATTGACACATATAAAAATCATTTATTTAAATGATCCAAATAGTTGGAACAATTATTTTTAACTGATGTATCTTGTTTACATCATCGAATATTAAGTTGCTATCATAAATGATGCAAATATCATTTATAAATGATGTAACCATAGAAAATAAATTATGTAATTAGCCTGTTTTTTTGCAGTGTGATTCCGTAATTGACCAACAGCTTTGGCTTCTTCCTAATCTCACAAAAATTAAAGGACAAAGAGAGGTTTAGAATTTCTATACATGATCAAAGAACCAAAAAGAGAAGCTGTTACCTAAACTTGTAGAATACAGAGCGTGATGTATCAGAGTATACAATGGATCAGCTAAAACTCTGCTGTAAAAATCGGATTTAGCCACCAAACCAATAGTCTGTACACATTCAAGTGAAACACCACAACACCACACAAGCTTGTCTGATTTAGCAACTGAAAATCAGAACTTTATGAACTTGAGACAAACAGAAAAAATTACCTTCTTGAAAAGTCTGAAAATCTTGTGCCCGTTCAAGTCATTTTTACACAGATATAATACCCTTGCACTTTAGGGCTGTATCAAAATGGTTAATATGAGCTTACATGTTCTTGAATAGCGTCAAACCAAGGCTGGGGAAGTTATCAAATCCACATGCATCTCCTAAACCACTGAAGAACCACCTGAAACAACTCCAAATAAAGCTAAGGCTCCGGTGTTTTCCATGACTTTTGACCTGGTTCCTGTAGTAAGCAATATTACAGGTACAAGTTCAATATATAGCTTGAAGAAAGCGAGATTGAATGACTCTGAAAAGTTTACATCTGCAATCTCAGCTCCAATGTTTACCCTGATTGTTTCAAAAACTAGTAGAGAATGTTTCAAAAACTAACAAACGAACCTCACCAGTACCCTTCCTTGCTTGCAAAGTGGCAACAACCTCTAAGCACTTCTCAATATCTTGGATTTTAACCTGCCCATTTATCGAGACTGTTAAAAGTGAATAAAATTAAGAAGCAAGCTAACTTGTGTTATCATCCGAACATCCCACGACAAGGGACCTCTCATCATGTATGGTATAGTTACTTACATACGTGCTAAGAAGAACAAAAGGGTTCCAATCGAGATAGAGAAGAAGAAGAGCATACCTGAAGATCCCTTTGCTGGGCAAGAAGTTTCATTTCAACAACTTTATATTGCTGAAGCCTAAACAGAAGAATCCCACGGGAAACAAATCACTAAAAGAGTACATATGTTATGTTACATATACGACTCAACTATAGTCACAATAAGTAATGATTCAGGAATCGATTATGAGAAAACAAAGTATGGAGTTAGTAACTTGATCTGCAAGATAGTTTGAAAGTGCCAGCGAGGCTTAGTCAAGCTTAACCATGGTGGAAGTAAATCATAACCATGGCCGAGTTGCTTTATCTGGGACCACTTGCTTTGCTAACGGCTCTGCGTCTATAACGACAAGAAAGGAGCCCTGCCAGTTACACGAGCAGCCGTGATTGTTCGTTTGATACCATAAAGCAGACTGTCCTTGCCGTGAAAGAGGACAAGATCCAGCGGCGCCTAAGTGATAACTTAATTGCTGCGTCTAGAGGAACCAATGGGGAGTTAACCTAATGCTCTGTATATAAATATGAGCTAAGGGTTTGAGAGAGAGTTAAGAGTGAATATAGACATAGTTGAGAGAAAGATTGTTCATTAGTATAATCTGTGTTACAATCGTTTCTCTTGTTCTTGCTTAGCACGAAGTGAACCTAGATACAAGGGATGGGTGTTAGGTTGGGCACTCGTGTAAGCTTGGTTTTGTAATCTCTTGTCTATAGTGAATTCCGAGCACTATCTCGGCCCAGACGTAGCTGCTATTGGTGGTGAACTGGGTTACCAAAATCTTGTGTGCTCCCTTTCCTTTTCCGCACAATTATCTTCTCTACTACGACTTCTCCTTCTTCATTTTTCTGTTTTCATCTCTCCACTTTTTCCTTAGAAACATAACGTTTCTGTTCTGCATTCTTGCGTGTTTGTTACTGTCTCTCTCTGAGTGAGTCGAAGCACAAAGAGGTACAGAGATCTTAACATATTGGTATCAGAGCCAAGTTCATACTTGGTCTCGTGGTTCTCAGCTTGAAACCATGACTTTCTGCAAGAATATAAGTGGAGAAATTCGATGGGCGAGGTGACTACACGATGTGGAAAGAAACAATTATGGCCCATTTCGTCATACTGGGCCTAAGTGTGGCCCTAAAAGAAGAAGAAGATGAAACAGCTGCGAAGGTCTCAGACTCGGAGAAGACTGAAGACGACAAGAAGAAAGACGAAAAAGGAGCTGTTAGAAGAAGAGAAAGGCGAGAAGCACCATTGTCCTAAGTCTAAACGACAATGTCCTGAGGAAGGTGGGTCTCTATGCTCAAAGCTCTTGACAAGCTTTATATGTCAAAAGCTCTTCCGAACCAGATCTACCTCAAACAGAAGCTCTACAGCTTCAGAATGTCAGAAAGTCTGTCCATCGAAAGCAATATCGGTGAGTTCCTTCACATAATCGAAGACCTGGAGAACACAAATGTTCTTGTGTCGGATGAAGACCAGGCTATACTCCTACTCATGTCGCTTCCCAACCAGTTCGACCAGCTCAAAGATACACTGAGTTACAGCTCTGGAAGATCCACTTTATCTTTTGACGAAGTTACCAGAGCAATTTACTCTATGGAGTTAGAGTTTGGGTCAGAAGAAAAACAGCAAGGCGCAAGCTGAAGGGCTCTATGTGAAAGAGAAAGGGGAAACCCGAGGAAGAAGCGACAAATGGGAGAAAGGAAAAAAATCAGACCGGTCTAAATCCAAATCCAAGAGTAAGCAAGGGTGTTGGATCTGTGGAGAAGACGTGCATTACAAAAGTGACTGCCCGAACAAAAGAAAGTCTAAGAACAAGAAAAAGGATCAGGGAAACAAAGCTGGATATTAATAATAAGTACAAAATCAATCGGTTTGGAAATTTGGCATAGAAAAAAAAACAAATGAGATATGAGTGACCTTCCGAACTTGTAGTGTCAAAAAAACACACCTCCATGTAAGAGGTGACTTTTTCT
>OVBB01003093.1:0-10245 GCA_900406415.1 Isatis lusitanica
GAGAAAACGGCTCACAAAACGCACCGTCTGATCAAATATGATGGATGACTTCGAGTTGGTCTCAACTAAGTCGCCTCGATGAGTTTGGTCCCTGTACCAGGATCTTCATATATGGCAACAACATCGTTGAACTTGTCAAAGAGCTGCTCCAACTGATCAACGCCCATCTTTCTGTAATCCAATGACCTCTTGTACCTTTGCTTGTACACCGCCTCAAAACAATCCATCCGTACCCGACCACCATAGCTCACCAACGTCTCTTGCAGCTCGAGCCTGAACTCTTCTAAGCTCTGAACCGAGCCAGTGTCCGACAATTCATCAGATGAGACTCCACAGTTGGTAGTAACATCTTTTCCTTTATTCTCTCTTCTCAGTAGAACCACAGGAGGAGGAGAAGGAGAGACGAGACTCGGTTTGGAGTTGTTAAGATAAACAAATCTCTTGTTTCCTTTACCGTCAACTGCAATCACATCACCCATCTTCTTGAAAAGATCANCATCCACCTGAAAGCTCCAAAAGCTTCACTAGCTGTCCTTTCAAACCGTTTAAATCTCCCGGAGCTACCCACATGGTGCTCTCAAGGTGACCAGGAGGAGGAGGATAACACGACACCATGCTACTACTACACTCATTCTGAAACTGCGAAACCATCAACGACGAAGAAGATTCTCTAGAGTTACCATAACAGCTCTGCGACACTCCTCTATAAAGAATCGTCTCGTGACTCTCGTCTTCATTCACACCATCAAGAAGACTACTTTCATTAACACCACACCCCATCAGATACGTCCCTACACGAGGCTTCGGCAACGGCACAAACCCTTCACCGTGAACAATACTTTGCCAGTCCCAAACAAACTTACCAGCACTAGTCAAAGCCGGGTTCACGTAGACACCAGAAGGTATAATAACAATCACATTGTGTCCACGTTGTCCTAACACGTGAAGCGCAGGAGCGAAATCAACATCTCCGGTTATGATAACGATGGTCGAAGGAGGCGGGTGATCAAGCACGAACAAGAACATGTCAAGCAGAATCGCTTTGTCGGCTGCATCTTTCCTACCGTTTGGTACATCGACAAGCTTAACACCTGTTCTTTGACAACCTTCTCTGACTCTACGAGGGAAAGCGTTGAAGTCTCCGAAAGCTGAGAAGACAACAACCGCGCCGGACACAACTGGGTGTAAGTTTATAGCCATTCTTATGTTACCAGCTACGTCTTCAGGACGTACGTCGCTTGGAACAGGACAGTTCTCAATGTCCCAGAGAATAGCTAAAGGACCTTCTGTAGAAGAGCGTCTCTGTGTTGCTGTTGCTGAAGTCATCGTGTTGAAATCGGAGTCGATGGAGACTATGGCTGTCTCTGATGGGTTACAAGTTGATGATGACATAGCTTTCTGTATCATCATCAATGGCGTCTATCAAGAACAACAACAACAACAAAACAATCACAAATTTTTACTTGATTAGGTTTCTTCGAGTATGGATGACTGATGATTCGTGATCAGAGAAGCTTAAGAAGATCCGAAGCACAGTACCTGATTCACGAGAGAGAGAGAGAGAGAGAGATGGATCTTGAAGATGAAAGACGAAGATGAGATTACACGATTTGTGCAGAAATTTAAGGGAAAGAGATGATATGTTCTCCTCAAATCTTCTTTCTCCGGCGGAAAAAAAGTTATAAATTGTTTGGGAGCTTTCACCGACTCCTGTAAAGATGTTCTCTAGTGGGCTTGTGTTGAACCATAAAAGCCCAAAATCCGCCATTTTGTATTTCTTTGAAAATATTCTCTATTTTTCTTTTAAAAACATTAAACTAATATTTTGGAATTTAGTCTGAAGAGTAATGATCTTAATCAGGTTTGTATTACGGTTATTAGTGATAGGAGTTGGTTTAGACTGGTTAGGTTCTTATCCGGTTCAATTGTATAAACGGCTGAGTGTAGTCGTGACCTTCTCTCTTAGATATAAGGTTAGTCTAGGATTAGATTAATCATTATCTTGTTCAAAGTAGAGAGAGAGAAGGTAGCTCCATTGTTGTAACCGTGAAGCTCGAGTCAGAGCAAGTGTTCTAGTGAATCGCTGATACTCTGTATCAGCCCCGGTGAGTATAGCTCTTATCCCAAGGTTGAGGATAAGGAGGTGAACACCGGGTAAACAGTCTTGTGTCTTCTTCTCTTTCATTCTTGAAGCATTCGTGGTGAACGAGTGAGTGAGCGATTGAGTGATTCTTAGGAGTTAGAATCGTACAAATTGGTATCAGAAGCTCAGGTTACGAAGAAGGTGGACAAGGCGAAGCGATCTACAGATCTGTTATCGCAAGAGAAGAAATCGATGACGAAATCGAAAGTCAAGATCGAGAGTTTCGACGGAACGGGAGACTTCTCCCTCTGGAGAAGGAGGATGTACGCTTACCTCAGCGTCACCGGTCTCAAAGACGTCCTTGAACCAAAAGCCCCGAAATTGGAATCCAGCGAATCCGACATTGAAGACGAGACAAAGAAAGCAAAAGCAATAGAAGACGAAGAGGCGAGACTCGAGAGATGCGATAAGGCGATGAATACGATCTTCTTAAACGTTGGAGATCACGTTCTTCGCAAGATCGAAAGGTGTAAGACAGCGTTGGAGACTTGGGTTCTATTGGAAACGCTATACTTGCCCAAGTCTCTTCCAAATCGAGTCCACGCACAGTTGGAGCTTTACGGATTCAAAATGAGCGAACAGAAGACGATTGACGAGAACACTGATGATTTTCTCAAGCTCGTGGGTGACCTAAGCAATCTGAGTATCGAAGTAGCTGAAGAAGTTCAAGCAATCTTGCTGCTCAACGCGCTACCAACAAGGTACGATCAACTAAGAGAGACTCTCAAATACAGCAGGGAAGCATTGAAGGTTGATGATGTTGTGATAGCCGCTAAGGCAAAAGAAAAAGACACGAAGGTCAGCTCAAGTTCCACAACGAGCTCAGAAGGTCACTACGTTAGAGGAAGATCAGAGTCAAAAGGTTCTCACTCGAACAAAGTTAGGTTCAAAGACAGATCAAGATCCAAATCATCGGAAAGATCATCAGATAAGAGCAAATCTGGATGTTGGATTTGTGGCAAGGAAGGACATTACAAGAAACAGTGCTACAAATGGCTAGAAAGAAACAAAGGGAAATCTCATTCAAAAGAGAATGGAGAATCATCTTTAGCAAGAGATGATGCACAAGATCTCGTGGGATTAATAGCCGCAGAAGCAAACTCATCTCAAGAAGGAGGAGTCCTTAATGATTGGGTAATGGATACAGCATGCTCATTTCATATGACACCGAGGAAGGACATCTTCATAGAGCTCAAGGAACAATCAGCCGGAAGAGTGAAGATGGCGAATAACACTCACGCAGACGTTAAGGGAATCGGTTCAGTCAGGTTCCTTAACACAGATGGAACAACTTTCGTGCTCCATGATGTTAGATATATGCCGGACATTGGCAGAAATCTGATATCCATTGGTACATTGGAAGAGAAAGGCTGCACGTTCAAAGGAGGAGCTGGTGTCATGAAGATCACGAAAGGGTGCACAGTCATCTGCAAAGGTAAGAGAAGAGGTAATGACACTTTGTATTTCTTGCAGGGAACCGCAAAGATAGCAGAAGCATGTCAAGCCTCTTCGATGGAAGATCAAACAAGACTATGGCACAGCCGGTTAGGACATATTGGCCATAAAGGACTCGAGACGTTGGTAAAGAAAGGTTGCATTCCTAGTGATAAAGTTACAGAACTAAAATTCTGCGAAGATTGTGTTGTAGGAAAAACATACAGGACAAGCTTTGGCACAGCTCAACACGTGACCAAAGAGAAGCTGGACTATATTCACTCTGACCTGTGGGGATCACCGAATGTCCCTCCAAGTCTAGGAAAATGTCAGTACTTCGTATCTTTCATTGATGACTGGTCTCGCAAGTCGTGGATATACTTCTTAAAGACCAAAGACGAGGCATTTGACAAATTCGTTGAATGGAAAAAGATGGTTGAAGTTCAATCCGAAAGAAAGGTAAAACGGTTAAGAACAGATAACGGTTTGGAATATTGTAATCACAGGTTTGATCAGTTCTGCAAGCAAGAGGGAATAGTGAGACATAAGACGTGTGCCTACACCCCCCAACAAAATGGCGTTGCAGAGAGGCTAAATCGATCAATACTCAACAAAGTTAGGTGCATTCTAAGCGAGAGTGGACTGGGCCAGAGATTTTGGGCAGAAGCAGCTGCTACATCAGTGTACTTGATCAACAGGTCCCCTTCGTCAGCCATTGAGTTCGACATTCCTGAAGAAAGGTGGACTTCAGTAATCCCAAACATCTCGGGACTCAAGAAATTTGGATGTGTTGCATACATTCACTCAAGCGACGGCAAACTAAATCCGAGAGCCAAGAAAGGAATCTTCTTAGGTTACCCAGATGGAGTAAAGGGATTTAGAGTGTGGCTCCTAGAAGAACAGAAATGCACCATAAGCAGAAATGTGGTCTTCAGAGAAGACACTATGTTCAAAGATCTCAAATCAGGTAATGATTTAAATACGATTAGTGGGAAAAGTGTTACTAACGTGTTTGTGAGTAATGAGTCTGCAGGAATTGAAAAGGATCAAGTGAATAATGATCAAGGTGGAGCTAGTGCTCCAGAAGAGAGTCCACAAGAGCCTAACACCACTACGGACTCAAATCAAAATGACATAGAAGACTCAAGCGATTATCAACTAGCCAGGGACAGACCAAGGAGAACCATACACCAGCCCACACGGCTACAGGACTATGAAGTTTATGGAGACGACGACGATGAGGATATGGCAGGCTATGTCTATCTCATGATCGAGGATGGTGGGAAACCAGAGCCGAGGAGTTTCCAAGAAGCTTTAGAAGATCCTGACAGTGACAAGTGGGTGGGAGCTTCGGATGAAGAAATGTTTTCTCTAAAGAAGAACAAGACATGGATATTAGTTGATAGAGTCAAGAGCCAGAAACCCATAGGATGCAAGTGGGTATTCAAACGAAAGGCAGTAATAGAAGGTGTTGAAGGTCCAAGGTTTAAAGCGAGGCTTGTGGCGAAGGGATACTCTCAGAAAGAAGGAATAGATTATCAAGAGATTTTTTTCCCCTGTGGTGAAGCACGTTTCAATCAGGTTTATTCTTTCAGCTGTTGTTCACGGGAACATGGAATTGGAACAGATGGATGTAAAAACGGCGTTTTTACACGGGTTTCTTGAGGAGACAATCTACATGGATCAACCAGAAGGTTATGTAGATAAGGATCACCCCGAGAAAGTCTGTTTGCTGAAGCGTTCATTGTATGGACTTAAACAGTCACCTCGTCAATGGAACAATAGATTTGACGAGTTTATGCTGAAGAATGGGTATAGTAGAAGTGACTTTGACAGTTGCGTATACTATAGGAGATTATCCGGTGAAGACTACATCTACTTACTCCTCTATGTAGATGACATCTTGATTGCTTCCAAAGACAAGCAACAGGTCTGTGCTTTGAAAGTTTTACTTAGTTCAGAATTTGAAATGAAGGACCTTGGCCAAGCCAAAAAGATTCTAGGTATGGAGATCATAAGAGACAGGGAAAAGGGTATACTGATGATCTCGCAGGAAGGATACATGCTGAAAGTGTTGGACAACTTTGGAATGGATCAGTGCAAATCAGTGGGAACTCCTATGGGAGCTCACTTCAGTTTAAAAGCAGCGACAGATAAGGAATTCGAAGATCAGTCAGAAGACATGGAAAGAGTTCCGTATCAGAGTGCAGTGGGAAGCTTGATGTACGGCATGATAGGTACTCGACCAGACTTGGCCTATGCAGTTAGCTTAGTCTGTCGATACATGAGTCGACCGATCAAGGAGCATTGGCTTGCTGTGAAATGGATACTCAGGTACATCAAAGGATCGACAAAGGTAAAGCTTACCTACAGAAAGGAAGGAGATTTTGTTCTACGTGGTTATGTGGATGCAGATTATGCTGGGGACAACGACAAGAGACGATCCACAACTGGGATGGTGTTTACTGTAGGAGGAAATGCGATAAGTTGGAAGTCCAGTTTACAGTTCGACGCCTTAAGAGAATGACCAAAACTCATTCTCTGGATCTACTCTTTCTAATCGAAACTAAGAACCCTGACGATGTGGTCCGTGATGTTGGGGCTCAGCTTAATTTCGATTACGTCAAATGTGTATCACCTTTAAGAATAGGAGGAGGCTTAGCTTTGTTCTGGAACAAGAATGTTAATGTTGTATTTCATCATTGTGATGAGCGTCTTATCGATTGTACAATCATCAATAAAGATTTCTCATTCTACTTCTCTTGCATTTACGGTCATCCGGTTAGAAGTCTCAGACACAATCTATGGGAACGTATGGAAAGGATTTCAAGTAATCGTGTTGGTCCTTGGTTAATGTGTGGAGATTTTAACGAAATACTCCATGCGCATGAAACAAGAGGTGGTCGACCTAGAGAACCCTGGAGTCTTGTCGATTTTAAGAATATGGTTGCAAACTGTGGTGTAAAGGATTCAGGGGAAATAATATGACTTGGGTCGGTAAACGGAAAACATATAGTATAGAAAGTTGGTTAGATAGAGCAATGGCTAACTCAGAATGGTGTGCTCAGTTTCCTGCATCAGAAGTACAGTATCTTGATCTCATAGAATCAGATCACCGCTCTGGAATTTTACGAATCAGGAAAACTCCAGAGAGAGGACGTCGTGTCTTTACATTTGATGGTCGCCTATGCCAAAACCCAGATTTCAAGCAAGTTGTTTTTGATAGTTGGATTCGTGATTCTTCTGACAATGATACTTCGATAATTGAAAGGATCAAACGTTGTAGACATGCTATTTCAGAGTGGAAAAAACAGAACAGGTTTAATGCAGCAGAAAGGATTCGGATTCTCTCACAACAGATAGATGCAGGCTATGTGGATCCATCAGTCTCAACCACAGAACTGTATGCACTTAGACAAGAACTTCGACGTGCTTATATTGATGAAGAAAACTTTTGGAGACTGAAAAGGAGAATCAGGTGGTTACGTGAAGGGGATAGAAACTCAAAGTTCTTTCATGCTTCTACAAAAAACAGACGGGCAAGGAATAATATAATGTCTATCAAGAATGCATTAGGTGAAGACATTTATGGGTTTAAACAGATTGGAAATGAGGCTGTCTCTTTCTTCACTGAATTGTTTCAATCTTCTCATCCACAAAATCTGGAACAAGCACTCTCTAATATTCATTCAATGGTCTCACCAGAGATGAATGCAGTTTTAGTTCGTGAAGTAACTGCAGAAGAAGTCAAGGCTGCGGTTTTTTCTATCGGTTCTACTCGTGCCCCAGGTCCGGATGGGTTCACAGCAGTGTTTTATCAGGAATACTGGGATATCATTGGACCATCTATAGTTCAGGAGGTTCATCAAATACTCACAACTGGTGAGTTTCCTCAGGGAGTGAACCATACCAATTTATGTTTAATCCCAAAACCAGAATGTCCTTCCAACTTTAAAGATTTTCGACCGATAGCGCTATGCAATGTGTTATATAAAGTGGTGTCTAAGATATTAGTGCAGTGGTTAAAACCAATACTCACTAATATAGTCTCAGACAAACAAGCTGCTTTCATACCCCAACGATACATTACAGACAATGTTAGCTTGCACATGAAGCTTTTCATACACTCAAAGTAAACAAGAGGATCTCTACATCTTATATGGCAGTCAAGACTGATGTTAGTAAAGCCTACGATAGAATAGACTGGTCTTTCGTGGAATCAGTATTTCGTCAAAAAGGGTTTTGTGAGAAGTGGATCAGTTGGATATCAATGTGCATCCGATCTGTAACTTTCTCAGTGCTTATCAATGGGAGTCCATATGGCAGAATAATTCCTTCCAGGGACATACGTCAGGGAGACCCCTTGTCACCCTATATTTTCATTCTATGTGCAGATGTATTGAGTTCATTGCTCCATCAAGCTGAGTCACAACATTTGATTCAACCATTACGACTGAGTGTTGGAGGGCCTTCTATTTCACATCTATTATTTGCGGATGACTCGCTGTTTTTTGTGAAGGCTGATCAGAGGAATGCACAGGTACTGTCAAATATCTTCAAATTATATGAGTCTGCCTCTGGTCAATTTATTAATCTGGAGAAATCTAGTATTACTTTTGGGAGAAAGGTTTATCAGCACACTTGTGACTCCTTAAAGGCCATTTTACAAATATCAAATATTGGTGGGGGAGGAAAATATTTGGGGCTCCCTGAGCAATTCAGTAATAAAAAGTGTGAAATGTTTGGCTACATTAAAGAGAAGATCTTAAAGAAGATTCAAGGTTGGCAAAATAGATTCATTTCACAGGCAGGGAAAGAAACCTTAATCAAAGCAGTGGGGTATGCTATGCCTGTATATTCAATGAATGTTTTTCAGTTACCAAGCACGATCTGTTCTGAAATAGATGGTATCCTTTCTCGTTTTTGGTCGGGCACAACTCAAGATAAGAAGAAAATGACATGGATTGCCTGGAAGAGACTCACACACTCAAAAGCCTCAGGTGGATTAGGTTTTAAAGATTTACAACTTTTTAATCAAGCATTACTTGCTAACAACGTATGGAAACTTCTACAACGTCCTAATAGTCTACTGTATCGAGCTTTACAACACAAGTATTTCAGACGGTCCTCTCTCCTCCAGGTCGATAAAGTTACTCAACCATCATACGGATGGCGCTCTTTGATGTTTGGTCGTGATCTGCTTAAAAAGGGTATGCTTCCGGTGATTGGTAATGGATGTGATATTACGTTGGGGGATAAGTGGATTCCAACTGTGCCGCCAAGAGCTCATGCTTTGCTACCATACTCGAACCCCACACTCTCAGTTCGTGTGCTAATGGATGAATCCACAAATCAATGGGACCTAACAGTTCTAAAGGATATAGTGGAACAACAAGACCATCATAATGTTTTAAAGATCTTCCTTCCTTCATATCCATTACCAGATCGACATGTTTGGTCCTACACTGCAAATGGAGAATATACAGTTAAAAGTGGATACCATTTTGCAAAAAATCTGCAAATTGATGGTCTTACACCTCCTCTACACACTCATCCAGAACTAGCAAAGAATATATGGACTGCAGATATTCAGCCAAAACTACAACATTTTATTTGGCGTATAGCTTCACAAAGTATACCTGTACGAGCAAATCTGGTACGGAGACACATCATTACAAATGCAGAATGTCCTCGTTGCTGCACAACAAATGAAACTGAGGAACACCTATTCTTCTCATGCCCTTATGCACGTCGCATTTGGCTTCTCTCTGGTACTTCTACAGCATTGTTAGAAGACAATCAGGTATCATTACATGACAAATTACAGTACCTTTTCACCCTTGCCAACAATAAAGACATTAGTTATCGGGTCCGTTTTACACCATTTTGGATCTTATGGAGATTGTGGAAAAGTCGAAATGACTTAATATTCAATCGGAAAAGTATATCAGAGAATATAATTTTTCAACGGGCAATAGAAGACACACAAGAATGGATAGATTTGCATGATTTGGATACACGAGAAGCAGCTTCAGAAAATCGACGATCACATATTACGGCACATTGGATCCCACCACCATCAGGTTGGATCAAATGTAACTTTGACGCTACTTATCAAGTGAATGGTACCGCTACAGGCATGGGTTGGATTATGCGTGACAGTCATGGGACAGTGCTATACTGTGGTTTTGGCAAATACCAAGGAAGATATTCGGTGGTTGAAGCAGAGAGCTCTGCTTTGATTTGGGCTCTACAAGTCTCATGGTCTCGAGGATATACACATATTATTTTCGAAGGAGACAATCTGGAATTGATCACAGCAATTCTTTCAACAAAAGTGCACTACAAACTACACAACTTCATCACTATGGTGCGTGATTGGACAAATGAGTTTCAGCAAATTCGATTCCTTCATACGAAACGAAACAATAATAGATGTGCAGATCTCCTAGCTAAACAAGCAGTCGTTTCAGATATAGATTGGAAAATTTTCCAATATTGCCCTATTATATTACGGGATCTTGTAAACAAAGATATTGATTTTTAAATAAAGTAATTTAGCAGAAAAAAAAAATAATAATAATAATTTTCTTTCTCTCGTGTCATTCGACAAATATTTATTATTATTCTCCGATCCACTTCTACTTCTTTTCTCCTTCGATGAGGAA
>OVBB01003096.1:0-10242 GCA_900406415.1 Isatis lusitanica
ATGCACCCGCTGTGATATCGTGTAGAAGAGACATAAAAAAATTTGAAACAGCGATAATACCACGTACCCCTATGCTTGTCGACACAAGCTAGACGAACAACACATATGATNATACAGATAATTCCAGAATAATATAACAAGTTAACACGGACATTTTCCACGGCAAGAGTAGTCAAAATACATACGTTTCATCACGGATAACAAATTCCAGTCGATCATATGGTACTCCCATTCGAAAACCATCCATAAGTGCACCAACGGCTACCACCTGCCCCATAACATCTGAAACCAAACGTGCAATACGTAAAATCACGATGGTGCAAATCACAGACGACATAGAGAATTACGATACAGAAAACAAAGAGAACACTTACCTATAAGTACGTCACCACCCGAAATCCCCGAAAGAATATCACCAAAGTCCTCGAATTTTCGACTGAATAACATAACAGGAAAAGCATCGCAACGAACGACCGATGTTACTCGTTTGAACAACATCCTCAAAGGTGCACGCGATGTCCTCATCTTGTCTTTGTTTTTTAAAAGGACGATATTACTAATAACATAAGTCGTCCCTTCCCATTGGACTTCTTTGAAAAAATCGACCAGATCATGTTCAACAGATGCATGCATCCTAGATCCCTGTCAAAAAATTGTAACATCAAAACAACCACTCAGAGGCTACGATCAACCACATAACAAAACAACCGAATAAAAAGAAGGAGACCAATACCACTCTATCCACGACAACCATCTCTATGGAATGAACCTTGTTCGTCTGCCAAACCGTCCACAGCTTCATCACTTGTACAACTATCTCAAAGTCGACAGATTCGGAGGTTAACTCGTCGATGAACAGCAACGTAGCCGGTGTTTCTAGATAACACGATAGGTCCATAACTTTCATAACAAGCATAGAAATATCGTTTCGGAAATATAACATGCAATATATATACTCAACAGCTAAAAATAGAACTAGTATTTATCAAATCAGCATTACTATTTTTTTAATCTATAAATCTCAAAATATCATAACCAGATAATGATAACGACAACACACAACCATGCATTATAAATATTAACGATAACTACAACAGATAACCATGCATTATAAACCTTAACAGTAATAATACCACCGAATTCAATCCATATTATCTATTTAGACGACAACTGCATCATCTACACACACAGAAAATATAAATAGACACGTTCAACCGTTCGTTTGTTTTGAAAGATACAACTCGATAGTCGCACACACAATATTGTTGGTAATTAGGCTGCTAACCAATTTTGCTTAAACTCGGCAAGTACGTCCATACAAGTTCATGTTTTTTCAACGTACGATCCAACACATTGTAAAGGATATCAACAACAAAACATAAGGTCCACTCAAACTAAAATAAGGATAGTTCTCATAAATGAAGCATTTTCATCTCCCATAAAATAATCCAAAAAGCAGCCGCAAACGACTCAAAGATAAAACAAAACCAGTATTAAAAAAAACGCGAACAAAGCAAACGACCACTCCAACGACTTATATCTCACAACTACTCTGTGGCCAATGGTTCACTCGTAGACCGAAGACTGCGGAAACACAAGTGCTTAAAGTTAGACAAACGATAAACATATAACCACGAATACAAAACAAGACACGACCAGTCAGAAAACTAAAGCATCAAAATCTCACGCTTTGAGAAACTCTTCGACTTCGGGAACAAACGGATACACACAGAACAGTGTCGGAGGCACCACGGTAATCTTGATCCTAGCTACTCAATCAGGAGACAGACAAAAAAACATTTACTAAGGCAACAAAGATCGCAAGACGAAATAAACACGTGAGACTACCAACCAGCGTAATACTCTATTATGGCCCACCGAATAACACAGACGACCACACCTCGTCTGCACCTTTTCCAAGAAATATAAAACCGTCTGGCCATTGCACCCGAAAACTCACAGGCCAAACTAACACCGCTACACGAAAAAAAAAAAAAAAAAAACTAACAACGACAACGATACAATATAATTTCCAAAACACAGAAAATAGGGTTACCTTGCATTTCTCAGGTTAAAACTTATGGTTTGACACGGGCTATTCTCGCAGAAACCGGATTCAACGGCTGCCAAGTCAACACCCTGACTGTTAAGCTGATCAATGCTCTCCAAAACGGAAGAGCCCCAAGATTCGAATCCGCGAACCTCGGTAACCTCACCAATTAAATCTATCACCGCATAAAAACCAGAATCAAAAAGCGACAATAGAGGTCAGAAAGTATACACGAAGACATAGCGAATTCGTACCAACTAAATAATCGTCGCTGTGAACACGATCCAGAATGTCTCCGAAGTCGACAAAACGATAAAAGTTCTTCTCACACTTCAGACCACTCTCTTCCACACTGGTGCGAGGCAAAAACACAATCTTGCAAGGATGGTAGGTACACCGGTAACACCCGGACTGGTCAGCGACTAAGAATCCGCCAATAGTATACCATTTACCAACATTCAGCATCCCACCAAAACAATCACACTGATTACGTTTAACGGATGCCTGGATTTTCGTACCCTGCCAAGAAAATCATTAGAAAAACGTATCAGCAAAGTACATTCGAAAAAAGGGGATATAATCGTCGAAACACGTAAGCACCTTATCATCAACCAAGATATACTCAAGTGATTTGTTCCCGGCAAGGGTTTCGTGCCTCCACATTCGAAGGATCTTAACAAACACGAGGCATGTAACACCATCGGGCCTCAAACACGAGACAGGCAATATCCTCGGACATGCACTAAAAACACGCCTATTGCTAACCTGAACATGATCATAGTCCGTATCGTCATCACAAAAGCACATCCGTTCTTCGTCTTCATCACGCATCTCACTTTCACACACACTGTATTCATCGCAGTCACTATCCCAACCACAACCACCATGAATGTCAGCGTCGGATCCACCGGACCCACCGGCTCCTCCACCATCAGAACCATCATCGCTTCCACAACTGATCACTACACGTTCACCATCGCGCGGGCTAGACCCACCACTGGTCTCAGCGCACATGGCACAATCCGAGAACATACCATCAAAAGTCTCGGCACCCTGATAATGGTCAAGAACTTCGTTAACCGACGATTCACACCCATCCGACTCGTAGTCCTCACACACTTCTCTCAAAGCCAAAGCATCACCAGCTAGACAACAAATCGGTTTAGATTCTCAGTATCATTCTATCACACTAATACGACAAACGCAAAACACAACAAAGCCTAACCTCAACTCGCAGACGAAACGTGGCACAACAACCAAGTTCTGCTCTGATAATCCCATACAAAAGTAGGCACCGACCCCACAAACGCAACGGAACCTGATTTAACGGTACAACATGCAATGCATATAACCGAAAACGATATGAATTCCAAAAACATAAAATAAAGCACAAATAAGACTTACGTTGGATAACAACTCCGAACGACGACACACTGCGATTAATCTAGTAGAATTTGAACGCATAATCACAGCCCGAACCTACGCCAATAAAAAACACGGGATCGTAACTCGGAAACCATATATATCAATTATGAAAAACGCAAGGTCGAAACTAACCTCTTGCACATCCATCAGAACGACACACGAAAAACGTACTATCCCGCGAGTCGAAGTCAAAAGTGGCAGGGAACACCTGAAAAAGAACGATAATAAATATGCTATATACACGACTATCTAACATTTACACACTACGATCTACCTCTGTTATCGGGGACATGATGAAAAACAACCATAGAACCGTAGCTCCGATGAGATAGATCGTAGCCGTTCAATAGCCCTGGCGGCCTCGCAGAATTAGGTCTTGACCCTCCACTACCCACAAGAACACCTGCACGTAAAAGAATACACTGGTTGATTAGAGGTAGCAGACTAACAAAAACATACGATACAAGACACCAAATCGACAACACGAGAAACAGCCAAAAGAGGATGCTTTAGGCTCCCATGTCACTGTAACACTGGATGAGTTCAAAGCAGCGTAGTCAGACGAGCACATGCTCAAACCAGTTTCCAAGTGAACAAACATGCTGAAACCGTGAAGTCAGAATAATAAAACACCAGAATAGCGGACGAGCAACGAACGTTCAGACTTATATATATATATCCTCGAATCCCGAGGAATTTATACTATTCGCTCACACGCAAACCTAAAACTTAGAAATATTGATTTAAAAATACACAGATAAACTAAGCAAACAGGATATCGGTTTATTTTTCAATGCCAAACTAATTAGTTTATGATACAAGTTTATCTCGCATATTTTTAATTCCAAATTGGATACGGATATTATTTTTAATATCTCTTAGTTTTAATTTTTCGTATAATAGATTATTATTTTCAAGTGATTTAATATGCAAAAAACAACATCTTCGAACATAAATCTGAAAGTCATAGTTTATAGACGACAGAGACTACAAAATTTTAAACAAAACAATTAGGGCATGTTCAATTTAAATACTAAACGAATGTGAAGGAGAGAGAAATACAAGGGTTACACTTAAGAAACAGTTCTTAAAATTCTTATATATGGATCATTTCTTTCTTTTTTGGGTATTTTTCAATTAATTTAAGGATTTATAATGTTAAGAACCAACTTAAAATCCTGGGCTGCACATGGTCTAAGGTGAACAATCGAACTCAACTTGCGATCGGAGGCGTTATCAGATTTATCATATCCAGTCCCTTTATCTAAAAGCGATAACCAAGCTACCGAGAATATAGACCAAAAAGTCGTACACTTATATAACCGAGAGCGATATATCGCATTCAATTAAAAATAAGAAACGCCAATCAGGAACCGCAGTAACACTCACACGATAAAAACTTAAACCAGAGAATATGAAACGCAAGATAAGCAAAAAAGCAAAGAGATCCGGTAATTGTATCAAAAACAGAATATAAAAATGCAAGTTCAGTGTTCCATCTCGTGCACGAGAAGCTCGCTGCAAAATCGCTCAACTTCCAACAGCGGAGGATCCAATAAAATCTGGCTATAGTTAAAGGTAGTAGACGCCTCCCAGCGACCACGAAGGTTGAAGATCCGTGCAAATCGCACAACGCAGACAATGGTACGATATGAACAGCACGCCAAGGAACAGAGCAAACCATCAGAATTATCTTTGCGCAAGAACATGGTCAAACGAACTCCCCTACCACAACGAAACCAACCACGAATCACCAAAATATATCGAGAATTCTCTATGATACGCTAATCAAAAGTAAGAGACATAATCCCAACCTCTCATTAGCAAGCTCTAAATAGACACTCCCCCAGTTGCTAGGAGGGCATCTAGGGCCATGCGCAAAATTACTCACGTCGATGATCCTGCATATGATATCTGTAAGAAGCAAACGATTACCAGTCCAGTACCACGCGTCAAGGAAATCTGGAAGAGATTAAAACAGAGATACAACAACCAAACACAAACGTACCAAAGGCGAAGCGAGGATTGCACAGCCCGCTATGTATATCCTCAAATCCAGCAAAAGAGTAATAGTTTACAGAGGTAGCGATCAAACACTTCATTACAGAAGTATGAGAACGAAATAAAATTTTAAAATCGTGTGGTGTCAACCTCAAGAGCTCCGTCACAGGTGCAACATCAAACTTTTCTATGGTCNTAGCCTTCAATCAATCCACCCGGCAAAAGATCTAGAACACCACCATCCACTATGGCATGTATCCCATCACCCTACAAAATACCAACAAAGTCGAATATAACACGAAAAAAACACCAAACATCATATAACAGAGCATCGGTATAAACAAATCGCATAAAATACAACCAGCTAACCATTGTATCAACCAAAACCATGTTCAGTGTCTCTCTACGCCGAACGACAGTCGAAAACATCCTCAGTATCTTGACGTGGATCTTGCAATCGCGAGACGTAAGATCTAGGTTTACGACACATGTATAACTCGACATGCTAATCTGACATGAAAAATTCAGCTAAGTCCTAGGTCGTGCGAGAACGAAAATACCAGACAGCTAGAGCAAACGACTCCGATATATAAGGAAGAGTAGACGATTACGATATAAATAAAATATCTACTTACCGCCAGAAAACATATCAAAAGTTTATCCAATACTGCTAACTAACAAAATAAACAGCTAAACATATTTACATGTGGTATGTCCAACAAACCAAAAACGTGCTTATCTCGCGAACTACCTAAACATAACTCTCATTTTTTTAGCAAAAAAAATAATAAATACATGCTGGAATCGGTCTTATCCTCAGTCCAATTCTATCATTTTAAGACATTGCGGATCATACAGACCACCAAACTTGTGGGTATTAGACTGATGTAGAATTATGATGCACGAAACTGTATCAACACGATGAATATAAAAAGCCATATAACTCAACCGCTGACCAAAAACAGTCTGACCATAGACCGTGGACAATAGAAACCAATAAGTTGGGTAATAGAAAACAACCATGCCAAGAACATAAATTCTAGAGTAACAATCTCCGACCAACAGACCAGATCTCGAGAATGTCAAAAAAGCCACTAAAAAGATTCGACACGTGCTTGTAATAAACACAGAATATCCAAAACACGCGATCTAAACTCAAAAGAGGAAAACCGAAAACCGAAAACTAATTTGTTAAAACTCCCGCATCCGTGCCATTCCTCGACCGTTTGTTATTCTCGTTCACATAATTTGACATCAGCGAAGCACCACGAGCACCAACACTGACCGAGCCACTCTCGTCCTTAAGNTTTGATTAGACAAAAAAAAGAAACATATACACACTACCAATCAACAGACTAAAATAACGAACGATACCCGTAAAGCAGCCATAGCCTTGAACTCTTCAATCAAATCCGCGTTGTCCACGATGAGATCTCCTTTAAATGTTGCCTTTCTGCTACTCAAATTATCTTCACTTACACCAACTTTAAACAGCACAGTTTTGCCGAGCAAGCGACTCAAAGCCAAAGGCAAAATAGAGTCATCCTACACACGTAAACAATCAGCATCAAACACGCCCAGAACCATTCGAATAAGCAGAATTAAAAATATAGCACTATCCAAAACCTGAGACCGTACCTCGGCAACCTCTTCAACTAGCTCAACAGCCGTCTTATTAAGAAAAGAAGAAGTTATACTATCAAACAGTAGAAACCTTTTCTCCTCCTCGGTATCATCATCGACCAACAGCACGAGCTTAAACCTGACTCGATCACGTTACAACCGAATAAGTACATCCGCAGCAAACAAAACACACAACTCACGAAACAAAACTCACATGGCGAGAACGTCACTGACACTTTTGTTGCAGACACGACAATCGAACATGGCTAGACCCTCTTCACCATCAGAATCTTGTTCAATTGGATGCACTTTCTTCTTACAGCCAGAGCATGCAACGTAGTACCATATTGGACTGACCTCCACCGATCTGATGGTTGCGATAGTCACAAATTTACCGACCTAAACAAAACATTCAGCATCAACCAAAACATAAACACAACCAAATAGAAAGACAAACACACGTAATCACGTATAAGACAGCAGTCAACCGACCTCGCCTCCCCTAGCAATCCCTCTCAACGTGTTTCTAGGATTAATATTACCACAAAACTCATCACGTCAAGACACATTCGACACAGATGATCCCTGACTACTATCACCAATAGTCACACCAACACCGTCGTCTGGCAACCTAAAAAGAAAAAGATAAAATATCGCACATACTCGGGTTCAGGACAGACTTAAAATCTACGCGTGAACAGCACCCCAACACAATCAGAGCAATAGATACCTTGATCGAAACTCATCATACTGCACACCGCATGGATCGAACACCAACTGAGTCGCGTTGAAAGCACTGGAGACAGTGTAAGTATCTCTGAAAACATTGATACAGGCGAACCGCGCGACATAGTTGACAACGGAATCCACACGTTTTTCGATGTAATCGATAAACTGTTTCCCGTAGTTACCCCACAGCGTGCAAGCCAGATCCAAACCTCTATAAATTTAAGATCAAACGCAACAGTAAACTACCGAACTAAACAATGCATAATATCGGATACTCGGAAACCCCGCCTTTCATCCCGGAGCGTAAAATCAAGCTTGACACCTGGTCTACCTCTGGCGACAAGGTCCGTGAGAGCACCGACGTGGACAACCTGACCAATAACATCTGCAATCCCAAAAGTATAACTATTATCGAACACAGCAATCTGGTCATATAATAAGTCACCAAACAACGATTAGTTGATACCGGAAATGCAACTTACCGACCAGGACATCATTCTTGTACATCCCCGACCGGATATCGGTGAAAGACTTTAGGTAGATATTCGGCACATACGATGGAAAATCATTGCATGGTTTAAGATTTGATGTACTGTAAAACGTAATCTTATAAGGAAACGGGTTTGTTCTGTACTCGGTGGTATAGTTCGCTAGAGCAAAGTTGCTTATAAAAAAGGCAACACCTTCGGACAGATCTTTATGAAACCTCTCCAACAATTCCTCGTCGATAGATGCATGAATCCTGGTACCCTGCACACGCCAGAGCCTATGATAACACTACCGACTCAAAACAAAAATAAAAACGTCAACATATCAATCGCAAACTTACATCTGCATCTTCGAGATCCATCTCAATGGATACAACCTTTTTCGCTCTAAAAACCTTCCATAACCTCGTCACGCGAACACGTAACTTGTAACGATTTTTTCCTAGTTTAATATCAACGATAGGCACCAACGAAGCCAATTTTTGTCGAAGATGGGACATCTTAATGACCACAAAACAGACTACGATATGAGATGTCTGTAGGACTATAAAATTTTAGAAAGAGATTAGATTAGAGGAGAACGCACAGCAGCCGTCTCTCCTTGTATGCATATATATACAAAAAACTAACGAATTTATATTCTATCTCAATATATCTAAAAACTAAAACTAAAGTTTATCCGAAGAAACTAAATACTCGCAGATGTTTATCTAGTTTATTATACCTATATATTCGATATATAATATCTACAAACTTAAACTTAAGTGTATCCGATGGACGAAATATACGAAAACCACTTATCTTATTTATTAAACCGAATTGTTTTGATCCACTCGCTCACGCACGTGTTTATTCTCATATACATCAGAATCAGTATAAACATTAAACTATAAACACCTCCACATCGACTACAAATACGAAACCAACGTTCGGTTTTACTCTGTAAGTCGATCAACAGGGAATAACGACAGAGCGTGCAAATAAACGATCCAAACAGCACGATATATGAAGATACAGACTAGTGTTTAACATAGACACAGCCATCCCACAACCGATTTCAAGCTTCACGATGTAGAGCTACCACGTTAATAACCAAAGGATTATTACGAAAACCACAAAATTACGAAGTTAAACGTACGGTATTTCTTTAGCGAAAAACAACCATATAACCCAAACATAAATAATATCTAAAAACAAATCATTATAACTAATCTCTAAAGACAAATCATAACAGTTGTATAAGTGATCGGTTGAAGGATGTAAATACCTCTATTAATACTTAAAACAAAGAATGACTCTTAATACGACACCATGCAAGACGCGATGCAGAACACAAAGCAGAACCATAAATCATCTCGACAATCAACTGTAACATGATCAGCTCGTCATACAACGCCACAAAAAACGCGTTCCAGAATCGAAACAGCTGATTCTAAGCATTCGTCGTGTTATTCGAAACGGACTACCCGCGAGAAAAACAAAAACCAATAAACCAACTTCATTAACGTTCATGTTTCAAACACACAACGAATAAAATGCATCTATTACTACGAAAAACGATCGGATTGGTACACAGAAGTATCCAAGCCGTGGTCCAGAAGAGAAAACAAAACCAAAATTTCTAAAAAAAGCAGATCTTCCGAGTAGGATACAAAAACCATCGACCGCAATCTCTAACCATTCCGAAATTCATCACCAAGCATGGCTCCATGGTCTAGGAACCTAGCAAAACAAACAAAATTTCCAGATATAAACAATCCACAACTGAAANAACCGAAAATATACGCAATGCTCCAAGAGAATCAGCCAACAATAAGAAAATACCTAGTCACCATCTCTTTAACTTGACGAATCGACGGATTCAGCAGGATCTCAGTTGCGTGAGTGCACGAAACAGATGTCCTACCTACGACACGATTGGAAAGC
>OVBB01003098.1:0-10239 GCA_900406415.1 Isatis lusitanica
TTATATTATATATATTATATATATTTTTGTTCAAAATTTATATATAAATATCAATTTAATGTTATTTTAATATATATTTTACGGATCCGGATATCCGCGGATATCTTGATATTTAGGCGGATATCCGAAGTCCGGATATCCGAAAACTCCAAATCCGGATCCGGATAATGAAAACATAGATCCAGCCGGATCCGGATCCGGATACGGATACCTCAAAAAATCCGGATANTCAAAATATCCTTCAAATCATAGATTAATCAAATCAAAACACTAACAAAGAGTGTTGAGTCTATACATTCACATTACGTTACTACTATTATTCAGATTCAACTTTTCTCTACTCTTCCTTCCTCTTCTCCAATCTTACATTAACCCAACATAATATAAAGAGAGGGAAAGATAGTGAAGAAACAGTACCAGAACCTCTTGAGCTTCATCTTCTGGTCAAATGTCTAAATTCTCCAACTGAATGTTGCTCTTAAGAGGCACATAATCACCAAGATACCCACCAAGATGATCATACAGAGCCGTCTTATCAATCGTCTGATGATGATAACTCTTGCAAACGTAGTAAAACACACTCTGAACCAACAGACCTACAAGATTCACCATCACAAGAACACCAACAAGCAACCCACCAACAAGAGTCCTAGTCAAAGTCCCAACCTTTCCTCCTCCATGAACCACAATCGAACTAAAAGCACCTCCGATCAACGCACAGAGCAGAAGGTAAACAAAGACCAACCCCATAGCCATCTTAGTCTTCCCTTTCAGAAGCTCATAAGCTTTTCTCATGGCAGCAAGTCCATAGACAGGCTCAAGAACAGAGATCACACTACCTAGATGCCACAACGCAGTGAAATAGACATGGACACCGAAGTACAGAACAGAGATTATGATTCCGGCGATAACCGCTAAGCCTACACTGTTCAGATCGAGAGCTACGAGTAGGATCACTAAGAAAACGAAGAAGACTGCGTTGTAAGCGAACATTAAGAGAGCAACCCAAAGGAAAGTGATGAAGAGCCGTTTGAATACTTTGGGGATGGCTGAGATGGTGGAGGAGAAAGAGACTGTCTTTCCGGTGTAGAGAGAGGCGACGGTGAAGACTACGGCGGCGGTTGAGAGGAGGGAGAAGGCGAAGAGGAAGATGAGGTAGCTGAACTGGAAGATCAGGAGCACGGTCCAGTCGTGACGTGAACGATCCGAGTTTGGTGGGTCGGACGAGTCGAGCTTGGCGAGAATCGGCTGAGTAAAGAGCGAGTGAGCGAGGATGGCGAAGGAGAGAGGGAAGATTAGGGATAGGGTTATGAGGTAGAAGGTTCTTGGAGACCGTTTCTTGATTGAGATCGATTCTTGAACCAGTTGAGGAATCGTCAAGAACTGGAGCTCTTCTGGCTGGAGATCCATGGCGAGTTTTTTTGTCGGCTGGGGAATTTCTTGAGAGATGAAGAAACACCGATGAGTCAATATCGAAATCTGAGAGGAAGATGAGTTTTTTTTTTTGTAATGAATAGCCGAGAAGATGAAAACGATAAAAGACTTTCTTGGAAACTTCTGGGAAGCTGTCAAAACACGTTTATGTTTTTTTTTTCTTTTGACCCCGTTTGTACCAATTTTCTTTTTTACCAATTCTTTTTACTTTATTTTTGCTTTGATTTTTTATCATAGATTTTTGCTTTGCTTTATTTTATGGGGAAAATGTAGTTGTTTGTGCCAAAAAAAAAAAAAAAAAAGTTGGTCAAGTCTTCTTCTATGAGCAGAATTCTTTTTTTGCATGATGCTGAGACGCAATCTTGGAAACTTTCCAATTTCTTCTTCTTTTTTCAGCGAGACTTTCACCTTCTAAAATACCTACTTTTTTTTAATACGTATACGAAACATTTTTTTATTTTTATTATTTTATGTGTGTGTATCAGTAAATTAATGTAGACAGTATACATCTGGAGCTATATATATATATTCGAATAAACAAGTTCAAAAAGATGCAACATGATTAAAATTGATCAACATGTCAAGAAAATTTTAAATCTGAAACAGTTATTGAAATTGTATGATTTAAAGTTCTAATTATTTGTTTGTATTTATGTTTCTCTTTTATTTATCTGTTCACGATATTAATTTAACACATAAAACGGATAAAACTACTAGGATCTAGTTTGTAATAGAAGTAGAAAGAAAAGGCAAATATGTTCACTAATTAAGTCTAATTTTTCAAAGTGTTTTCATAGATTAAAAAGAAGAGGGATCGGAACGTGAAATTAATACTTTTAATAGGACCTTACTACAACAAAAAAGATTAAAAAAACTCTTAGTAAGTTAGCATGATTACTTTAGTAGGTATATGATTACTAGTCTATATCTTATAGTCTACAAACTAAATTTATAGGTTCACATTTGTAGGAAATAGAAACTAATGAGGAGTAATGCTTTTCTTCCACTGAATCGCAGGTGCAGAGAGATCACATGGACTGATATATGGTCCCAACGGTTAAAAGTCGATATCAACTTTTTAATACATAACTTAATAAACTTATAGCTTCATGTAAGGAAAATAGAAGTCACAAGTTAATTACAACTGTCATCTTAAATTATAAGATAGATCAAATGTTGATGTATAAGAACGATCCCACAAACACATACTTACAAGATGTATCTTATATATTCGCTATACTTTCAACATTTTTTGTATGGTTATAGTTATGTATAGAAAAGTCTAATAAATGGACAAGATCGGTCCTTGATTATACTTTTGATTTTGTTTAGTTATTTTCTTTATTTCGTTTTGTGTAAAGAAATGTAACACATGCATGACTTTTTTTTCTTTTTATCAGTCGGGACAATAAACATGCATGTTAGATACTTATTTGTTATCGTATCAAACCACTAAATCGTGGTTTTGGCTTGCGTTTTTAACCCATATGATACGAAAATAATGAAACATATATCATCACAATATTATATAAATAGAATACATTGCACACACATACACATTCCACAGATAATTTTTTTTTAAACACAGCCACACATAATTTATCAATAAATAATTGATTTTCCTATAGCTAACCATATAAATATCCCAATTGTAGCAGAAACTAAAAAATGAAATATATTTTAAACATACTAGTAAAACTTTCTGTTCTTCTTTGTGAACCTTCCAAACAGCTAAATTAGACTACCATTTATTTACCTTCAAAAGTTCATTTATCATGTATAAAGAGTAATTATGAAAATAACAGTCTATATATATAGATAGCAACTATTCATCTCAAGGTCTCATTTGCTGAAAACAAAAAAGATGCAACCACAGTTCTGTCTTTCTCCCTCTCGTTTTGCACTCTCATCGAATTAGGGTTTTAGAACGACCGATTGAAGATGAGGAGAGGTAAGGTAGTGATAAAAAAGCTAGAGGATAAGGTGAAAAGAAAAGTGACTTTCGCAAAGAGAAAGAAGAGTCTATTGAAGAAGGCACATGAACTCTCTGTTCTCTGTGATGTCCCCATTGGTCTCATCATCTTCTCCGAAACGGACAAGCTCTACGCTTTCTGCTCCCACTCCACCAGGTTTATATATGTATATCAAACCCATGTATATATGTGTCATAGAATCATACATATGTGTGTTCTTGCTGTATATATTTGTCTCATATTATCAATCACATACATATGTGTGTTCTCTTGCTTTGGTGGAACCAAATTAAGAAAAGAATTTTTTTGCTCTTTCTGATTAGTCCATACCATCATCATCAATCATCATCACGTATGGGGTTTCTTCTTAATTTTCTTTGATTTATTCAAGAGAAAATTTTTAGTGTAGACTTTAAAAGTACTTAGTAAATTTTTATTTATTCCGTTCACTAGATCAACATACGCAAGTTTTATGTGTGGTTTTTGCCATCTATTATTTTTATTTTTATTTTGTATTACATCATTTAGAAAATTTATATGGTTTCTTGGTTTGAATTTTTCTCTTTGAAATCTATAATAATAAATCAAAGAAATAAAATGAATATATTCGGATATATGGCTAGGTTTGATACTAAGAAAGTACTAGTGATTTTCATAGTTTTCTGATCCAAAAACAGGCATCTTAATTAACATTTTCTGTTTCTATAAATTTCCAATTTTTCTTTGATTTTTCAAACGTCAGCATGGAGAATCTCATCATGAGATATCAAATGGCAAAAGAAGGTGATGCCACTGCAGTCCACAGTTTCCACCCGGTAATACTAAAACCTTCTAATATATTAATTACACCATTTACTTGATCACAGCATTCAAATTCATGGATTAGATATATATATGATTATAAATTGGTTGCAGGATCACGGATCACATTTTGAGGAAACGAAGGAATCAATGATGAGGGAGATAGAGAATCTTAAAATGAATCTTCAATTGTACGGAGGCCATGGCTTGATCAGTCTCTTAACCTACGACGATCTCCTTCGTTTTGAGCTCCAACTCGAATCTACTCTTCAAAATGCTCGAGCTCGTAAGGTATATATATATATTTTTTATGGTAAAAAAAGAAACTATCCTAAAGTATATATAGCATAAAATACACTTGATCCACATACATTCATATAAATTCATGACTTCTGTTCTCTAAAAAAAAAATTCATGACTTCTGTTTAATATAAATGTATATATGTGTGTGTAGATATATACGTATTTTGATGAAAACTTGTTTTCATACACACTCTGTTCCTCTATATTTCAAGATTTGTTTTGGTTTTCTTAGTGAAGAGAAATTATTTTGTTTTAATCGTTTTATTAATGAAAAAAGGCCCTTGTCTCTTGTTTACTTTTTATGTAGTTTGAACTCATGCATCAGCAGCAACAAGACGAGTCTAAGCGTAAGGGAAAGGGAAAGGTGAGAGTTTTTGTCATTGGTATTTTTTCTAATAAATCTGATTAACTGAAACAAAAATATATACTAGCATTTTGTAATTTTCCATGCTTAATTAAATTAATCTACAATCATATTTCATCTGTTCTTGTTTTTCTTTTAATAGGCAATACACATGGATGAAGAGAACCAACATTTTTGCCATCGGGTAAATACATGATTACATACATGCCTTTGTGTTGTGTTTACTACATTTATGTTTTCATCTGTGTAGTTTTACATACGTATAAGTTAAAATATATAAATGACGAAACTAACTTCTTCTTTTGTGTATTTAATATGAAGGGGCAAGGAAGTTCTTGGGAGCATCTGATGTGGCAAGCAGAGAGACAGATAATGAGGTGTCAAAGGGAAGAAGATGATGACTTCATACGTCGGCAAGTGGAGGAATTCCATTCTTACGGTGATGAACAACCCACCGGCGTTCTTCAGCTCCTCCGCACTCAGCCGCCATCGCCATCTAACCCTAACTCCAACCGCAAGCCCAAATAAGTGTTAGAAAAAATTCTGTCAGTATAAGACTCTATAGAGCATATATAGGGTTGACCCTGGACCAAAAAAGAAAGGTTGACCTGGTCTGGTTCGGTTAGGTTGGTACCATGTTTTGCTGATTTCTAATTAAGAAAGTCCATGCTTTTATTTTCTTAGGGGGTTATGTCTAAAGAAAAGATTCTGTGATAAGAATATTTATATAAGGAGAAACAAACCGAAGCTGTGTTCTTGGTTGTTGATTATAAAGTGCTGTTCATTGAAGGAACACTCTCAAATGACATAATTTATTTTAATAGACATGGAAAAATAATTCGATTGCAATTGGAAAAGAAAACTCGTGTAGCCTCGACAAATTCACAACAGTAGCTGAAACTAAAAACTCATATAAACATATGAGAAAGGACTACAGTTGACAGATTTTGAACCTCTTGAACAGTCACTGATGATTTTAGAGCTCGTTGATCGTAGATTATTTGGTTTAACATGAATGGTTCTCCTTAACCGGGTGGCCACTTCATCTGTCGGCCCCCGAGGACGTGCAGATGAAGATGGTAAACAGATTGACCTGGATGATAGGAAGTCAAGTCAGTTAAAAGTGTATGATGATGTTCGGTCGGATGGAAAAGAAAAAGACTTACAGCCTTGAGCGCCGTTGTTTATAACCACACGAAACCCGTCGAGGATGCCTTCTTTCTCAGCAACAATCTTTGATGCGTGCAGAAGTTGACCAAGAACCTCTACGTGTCTTGGTTCAGCCTGCAAAAGTGTTTTACGGGACGGTAAGGTTCAGGTAAGATCTTAATCTGTTCCACCAAAAGACAAACATTAATCTTCTTTGCAGCATTCAACTATACCATAATGCTATTTTACTCGTTACAGAACACCATAATATTGGCCACAAGATGTGACCCTATGAGATCTAAAAGAGAGTAACAAGAAGGCATGTCAAGTGTAAAAGCTATATGATTGTAATGAAACATAATAAGCTATTTGTTTTACGCCATTGCTCACATCAAACTTAGTTACCCTCTTAATAACAGACTGCGAATCTCTATTTAGGACAGCTAAAGAGTATTCAACATACTGACCTTCCCAAGCGTGGTCAAGCCATCTCTCAACTTGGGTATGACCAAAACATGAACAGGAGCCTGCGGGTTTATGTCTCTGAATGCCAAAACCCTTTCATCCTCATAGACAATGTCTGATGGAATCTCTTTTGATATGATCTTGTCAAATCTTAAAACAATAAAGACATAGTCTTTTAGACTTCATATCTACTAAACCCATCACGAATATAAACCTAAGTCATATGTTTGAAAATTTTGTCTCATTTATGGCAAAAACACAAACATTCTCAAGATTTCAACTCCAGCATTTGATAATTCAGATGAGTATCTCAGTGAGACAATAACAAGAGATCACAGAAACCATACATGGTCGGAGCTCCGGTGTCAGCAACAGCAGCAGCAGCTTTCGCGGCGGCCTCTTCATTGTGCGCAGCACGAGTAGAACAGATGGATCTGCCCAGCGATTAAACCAATCAGCTAAACATATTAAACAATTCGAATTAAACTGATTAACTTTCACCTTGTAGAGCCAATCCGAGGAAGAACCCTAATCAATTCTCCGGTGGAGAAGATTCTCGAATTCGCTCGAACAGACTGAGCAATCCTCTTCGTACAGAAGTTCCTGAACACAAGAAACACTCGACGCCATTAGCAAATCCCAACGAGAAGAAACTAGATATATTTTGTAGTGTAGATAGAGTTTTTCACCGAAGCAGCACAGAGGAGGAAGCAGTGACAGCCATTGAAGCTCTCTGCTTTGAAGAACCGTTTCGATTCACTTTTCTTTCAACAGCTTTTAAAGACAAAAACGACGTCGTAAACGAGTCTTTATATTTCGTTCACAAAATGATTTTTAGATATTTTATTATTATTAGAGAGAGAGAAGAAGAAGACGATGGCGAATTTGATGATGCTGAGGTTACCAACCAGCTTGAGGAGCTTCTCCGTTTCGGCTTCCTCGTCTAACGGTAAAGCTCTCACTGTGATCTGAAAGTTAAAGCTGAAGGTGAAGTATTGATTTTGGAAATTTCAGGTTCGCCGCCGGTGATCGGAGGAGCTAGCGGCGGTGTAGGGCCGATGATCGTGGAACTGCCGTTGGAGAAGATACGTAGACCGTTGATGCGAACCAGATCCAACGATCAGAACAAAGTGAAGGAGCTCATGGACAGCATCCGCCAAATCGGTCTTCAAGTTCCGGTTAACCAAAACTCGCCTCCCTTCTTCTTCTTCTTTTTCCGGTTATCCACTTTTGTAAATTGAAGAATCTAAATTTTTGCCACGTGGGCTCGTTTTGTGACAGATAGATGTGATTGAAGTCGATGGAGCTTACTATGGTGCTTTTTTCTCTCTAAAATTCTTGTTTCTTGATTAGTCATAAGCTTTATAGATGATGATGAATCTTCCATTGTTGTAGGCTTCTCGGGTTGTCACAGGTACGAGGCGCATCAGAAGTTAGGGCTCCAAACTATACGCTGCAAAATCCGCAAAGGAACGAAAGAAACACTAAGGTATGTATATATATTATGTGTTCTTACAAGAAAGTTGAAAAATCTGAATTGAAGATTTTGCTTACATTAAGCTTCTTTGGTTTCACAGGCATCACCTTCGCTGAGAATATTCACTTTTATATATGAAATTTGGTACTTGTTGGTGAATCTGTGTGTTTGTCTGTATAAAGTAGTTAATAAGAACTTTTGTATAATCTCTGAAATGAATTTGCTGAGATTCTCTGACGCCGTTTGTCAGTGACTCTATGATTGGTCGGAGAACTACGATCTGTTTGCGTAGTAAGTGGCACAACAGTCGATTCGATACCATCTATTCGAAGTTGCAAACTAGTTTAAGAGCTTTCAAACTAAATCAACTATTACTATGTCAATTGGTATCACTCGAGCAGAATGGTTTACTACTTTGGTGATACAATACCAAGACATTTTCAGACAGAGCGTTAGAAGCTCAAAACGTATAATAGGTTTTGTTTGCCATTCATTGATAAGCCAAAAGGCATAATTGATACTTACAAGACATGAGACAAAGCCTAGGCCCTAGGCTGAAATAACTAACCATCTAAGAAGAAAAAGGTTCATTATTAGGAAAAAAAAAGAAAGTCTATATGTGCACATTTAAGTCTGAACAATGTTGGCAAAAGAAAATCTATTATGACTCTGATTTATGCAGACCATAAACGATAAGTGCTACAAGTGCATTATGGAAAAACAGCCCAAGCATTAGTATACATTCATTGAATCTACTAGTGGGCTAATTTTGTATAATCAAGCCCAAATTACTATCAAGCATTATATTATTAACCTTCATCAATTTAGAATGTTTTCGGTAATATGTACGTGTTTCATTCATCAGAGCTTGATGAACTAACCGAGAGCAATTTCAGCCAACAAATTTTAGGAGATAATAAAATTTAACTAATAATCAGAAAATGGACACAAAAATAAATAAATAAAAACTGTTTTTGCAAATGTCCAAAAATTAGTGAAATGAATTTTGCCAAGATGTCAATCGAACTTGACAGAAGCCGAACTCAAATTTGGACGGCTTGGGACTATTAATAATTTCTTTTTCGGGGCTAAAAATCTCGGACGCATCCAATTCCACTATTAAAATTTTACTGTTTCTGCACATTAAGGTTCTAAAAAAATAAATGCAAATTATTGTTTAGCATTTACATATCTTTTTTTCTTAAAGGGAAATAATTGTGTTACTTAATTTTTTTTTTATGTATATCTAATTTCTTGTAAATATATTGGCACACTTTTTCTCCACACGTCTCATAATTTGTAGTTTGTACTTTGTACTTATATATAGAGAAGACTCTTATATGTATGTTTGTAAGCAGCATTTATGATTTATACATATACTTATGACCTTCTAATTTATCTTTTCAATGTAAATTAGAAATGTAAACATAAAAAGTGATCAGATAATTTTTTATTAGGACATGCAACGCACTCTTCGTTTGACTCTAAAGATTTCATCTTCGTATATTTTAATTTTGTGAATACTTTTAGTTTTCCATTTATTGTGTTTGTTTTTATATACCAACTTTGAATTAATAATATAATAGTATAGAGCTCGAATGTGTAATTGCTAGGTGGTGGATGCTGATTGACGGACACCAATAATCACGACGTAGATTTGGGTTGGTTAAACGAATCTTATTCACAAACTAATTGTCAACCAAAAAAAGACGAGTGAAGATTTTGTTTCGTCACACTTAATAGTAGTCTAATTATCTCTTCTGATTTCAATCATGGGAGACATTAAAACATAATCACGTTTCTATGGACCCAATTATTTAATTATTTACGTCAATTATACAATATCAAAAAACAAGGCAAACAATTAATGGAGTTTATCATACAGACTCGTAGCGATATACTTGTTTTTTTGTTTCTTGTAGTTATTATGAAGACAAAGTAATGTACATATTTATGATGGCACTGTTGATGCCTTCTTTTAAAAGTTAAAACTAACAGATCTTTATTGAGTCAAATTAATGTAGTTATTACCTTTTTCGATTTTCATTTGTAAGAAAATTGCATGTGTCATGTGCGAAATGGGAAAATATATAATTTTACGTAAAACTGGAAATGTTCAATTTATGCGTAAAACACAAAGACGTACCGGCGATGACAAATGACAACACATGAGCTCAAGACAACTCCATCTTCCAACCAATCTTGTCACACCAATGTCTTCACATTAGACTACTTACAATGGGAGTTTTTTCAACAGTTGATAAATGTTAACA
>OVBB01003103.1:0-10231 GCA_900406415.1 Isatis lusitanica
ATAAAGGCTCTCTGAATAAGACTCTCTTATCTCTTCCTCCAGTAAAGACACTGATTCAATCAAATCTTTTGGATCCACACCCTTTTCTTGAGCTTCATCCATGAAAAAACCGAGGAGACGATGCTTGTGCTCTTGAATCATCTTGAGATGTTCTTTGCCGTGATGGTATGGACCGATTGAGACAACCCTAGGTTCATAAGCATTCTCGTTGTTCTTCTCGAGTCTCTGAGGGATTCTAAAGATGCAACATTTTTCTCCTCCAGCTGATTTCTTCAGAAGCTTTGGGAGTGATCCTCCTGAAAGTAAGTCACAAGGCTTTTCAGCAGCTAGAGCCATATCACCACCATCGTCTTCATCATTCTTGGTTGTTTGTTCACCAGTGTTCATTANAGACCACTAGCTAGTGAGTAGTGGTGCTCGACTAATACGACTAATCTAAACCAGATTATGTCGCTTAATTAATAAGTGCTCTTCGTTGCCCCGACCGAGGTACACGTGGGAGAACAACCAGCTCAAAAAAAAAATGTAGCTTTTATGGCGCACAATGCACGGTTTTTTAATACAAAAATAAAAATCTATTTCGTTGAATTCTAAGTCTACTATGATACAATTTTATTCAAAAGTCAATTAATTACGTAAATCATGACAAGAATCTGAGACAAAAAAATTAAGTAACAAGATAAGCCTAATTAGGCGAATCATGACAAGATCTGAGACCAAAAAAGAAATTAAGTAACAAGACAGCTGGCTACATACTGCCTACATTATTTACGAAAAGTGATGCTTTTTTAAAGCTACAAAAATTTATATTTGAACCAATTTTACTCTCTCTCTGTCTTTCATAATAGGGCAATTCTGAAAAATTGCACAATTTCATGTTTTTGAATTGTCACCAAGATAGCACACTAGGGTAAAAATAACATAAATAACATTTATTAAATAACAAAAAACTTATTATATCCTTATTTTTCATTCATTTTTTTCTCAATCTTGTAATCATAAACCCTAAACCCTAAAAACTAAAAACTAAACCTTAATTAATGATTAGTGAACCCAAATTCATTAGTGTAATACATTTAAAAATGATTAAAATGTGCTATTTAGGTTATTTTTATCCTAATGTGCTATTTTGGTTACAAAAACATGAAAGTGTGCTATTTGAGGGTATTTCTCTTCATAATATAAGTTTTTGGTTGGAAGATTAAAAAACAAAAAATCACTTTTCATAAAAAGCATATTTAATAGAGAAATACTCTCAAATAGCACATTTTCATGTTTATGTTACCAAAATAGCACACTAGGGTGAAAATAACAATAATAGCACATTTTAATCATTTTATATGTATTACACTAATAAATTTGGGTTCACAAATTACTAATTAGGGTTTAGATTTTAGGGTTTAGGGTTTAGAGTTACAAGATTGAGAATAAATAAATAAGAAGTAAGAGTATAATAGTATTTTCTTCTTTAATGAATGCTATTTTTGTTATTTTCACATTGGTGTGCTATTTTTGAAATGAAAACATGAAAGTGTGCTATTTTGGAGAATTGCTCTATTTAATATATAAAATAAATATAGCTTAACAAATCATAAGAAAATTGTAAAATATAATTTGTCACACACTTCCCAATAAATATAAAGTTATATCAAAATGTGAAAACAATTTACACTTTAAAACAAAATACCTTTGAAATAACTTGTATTATGAAATCGAAGGAGTAAGTTTTTTGGAATGAGTAAAAATTTGGATAAGTGTATAAAGAAATTAAGTTTTCAAGTAAGAATATAATTTAAAGATTGAGTTCCTTAAATTCAAATAAATCGAAGATTGTGTCCAGATACACAAGCTTTTTAAATTTCCACTATCTATTTTAGAAATAAACTGATGAATAATCCTTAATTAATCAAAATTTTAAAAACAATTAGAAGATAATGATATTCACTGTAACTAACACGTAAAAGAAATATTTTTTTTTTCAAAAAATGATTTTGTTCTAATATAATAGGTATTTTTTAATCAATGTTCAGAATATGGATAAGATCAGATGATAGACTGATTTAACTAAACTAGATATTTGGATAATTTATGAATAGTTTTTGTTATTTATTATATTATTTATATTTTTAATGTATTAATATATTTTTCGATCCATTAGTATGTGGTTTCCTTTTTGTTTTAAATCAAAATTGTCTCGAATGTTGTGTCCTTCACACTAAGATAATGACTGATGGTAAATTTAATTCTTTCGAAGTCCTAAAATCATTATTCATTAGTTGGAAAAAGAGTGATTTACACACATGGATCACTTTTGAGTTTTGACTTTGTTAACAATTTAGTCACTTTCTTGGGATAATCATTTGTTAAGAGTGAAATGACAACTTAAACCTTTAAACAGACTAAACTTTTCTTTTTCTTTTTCTTTCTTTCTTGTTTCTTTCTTGTTTCTTCTTCCTTCTTTCGTCTTTATTCTTTTTTTTTCTTTTTTTTCTTCGTCCGGTTATTTTTTGTTTGTTTTTCTCCCTAGATCGAAGAGAATTCGAGTAAATAACGCTGAGTTGTTAGATCCGAAATAACGCTGAATTAGCCTCGATTTCCCAATTAGAGGGTGAATATGCTCGTAGATAAGGAGGCTGTGGAGAAGGTAATCGTGGAGAAGGCGGTTGTGGATAAGGGTGTTGTGGAAAACGAAGTTGTGGGCAAGGATGTTGTGGATGAGGATGTCTTCCATGAAAGCATGTCCATACAAAAGTTGCAATGGACAACATATTTGTATCCATGAATGTGTGGACAACATATTTATGTCCATGAAAGCATGTCCATAAATATTTGCAAGAAGCAACGTATTTATGTCCATGAACGCATTTCCATGGAAGCATGGAACATATTTATATTCATGAAAGCATGTCCATACAAAGTCTTGTCTATTAATCTCACTTGTCCACAAACAGAATTCATGGTACATAAAATAATTTAAAAACATATCATCCATTCTAAGAACACAAAGCATGTCCACTGACATAAATATGTTGTCAATTGAAAATTTGTTATGAACATGCTTTTATGGACATAAGTATATTGTCCATTGCAAATTAGTCCACGAACCCATATCCACAATCGATGAAACACAAATTTTTTTTCATGGTACCGACAAAACTACGTCAATCTGCATTCATTAGTTACGATGTCGTAGACAAGGAGGCTGTGGATAATAAGGCCGTGGAAAAGAAAGTTGTGGACAACAAGGCTGTGGATAAAGACGCCGTAGACAACAAGGTCGTGGACAAGGATGTCGTGAACAACATATTTATGTCCTTGAAAGCGTGGACAACATATTTATGTCGATGAAAGCATGTTTATAAAAAAATGCAATAGAAAACATATTTATGTCCAAAGATAATATATTTATGTCGATGGACAACATATTGATGTTCATGAAAGCATGTCTATAAAATTTGCAATGGACAACATATTTATGTCCATGGAAATATATGCATTAAAAATTGAAATGAACAACATATTTAATAACTCGAAGCAAGTCCCATCTAAACTTCCGATGCGGGATATATTCTCACACGAAGGCAGTGTGGCAAACCAATACATGAGATGAGCATATTCTTCACTTGTTTAACAACGAGCTTGACGAGCCACCTAGGAAGGGAAATAAGCTTGACCCTGGCGTCGACTATATCCTCATTGTCATTTATTATTTTAGGTTGTCTCGTCTTTTGCATTTTTACATATTTGCTGCACGTCTAGTTTCTTGTTTCATTATTGTTTATACATTGTAGATAGGTCTTTGAGTGACATTAAAACCAATCATTGAATTGCTTACCTTATGATGGTTTTTTCTTACTCTGGTGCACTTTTTTGAGATAACGCGCCTGGACTTAGATCCTTTATATCGCTTTAATTTGCTTTAAAATTTGGAATAGTTTTTTCTTTTGATAACCCAGGTGTCGGACCTCTTGCGGTGTCCACTAGCACCTCGTTCAACTGGTTCTGGTGTGGTTTTGGATCGGAAGCCCTGTTAAATCCGCTGTGGTCATGAGTTGAACCCATGTGGCGGTACTCACAGCTGTGAACCTTTTACCACCAGACCACGATGTCCTGGTTAAAATTTGGAATAGTTGAAGTCAAGCTTAAGGTTTTATAAATATTAAAATGTGGTACACATCTAATTTATCAATCAACCCATATATTATCATTGCTTGAAGGGTCCTCCAAGCCCGACTAAGGATCCATTGGTATGTCTGTGGCTTGTGGACTCCCCAACTAATGACTTTATTAGGACTCCGAGATAATTAAATTACCACTAGTCATTATTTTTAACAGCTCTTGTAAAGCACGAACTTCATTAAAGACAGTTTTACATTAAAGAATGACCAGGGAGAGGAAAAAACGTAAAACTACACATGCAACGTAAAATAGAAAAGTATTATATGCATGTTTTATCATTATTGTAAAGCCAAGTAATAGTAAAAAAGACTGTATGGCTAATCAAATGAAATCTCAAATCGTCTAGATTAACATCATATATATAGACATAAGACATCCATGTGTTCTTCATAAATAAAGCTTTCACATTGGACAAGAAAAATCAAATCGGCAAACAAACACAAAGCTGAATGGATTTGGAGTTAGGATCAAATGTCGGTGTTGACGTAGCAATCCTTGCTCTTGTTCCAATATTATGGGTAAGAATGCAGAGATGGAACCAGATCCGGTCTAAATACAAAAGAGGTATGTTTTTTTTGTACTGGTTTATGTAAATACACATATGAACAATATAAGATCAGAAATATCTCACTTTTGTTAATTGTTGCTAGGAGTCACGATGACGGGAGCTATTCTTCTACTCGTTCATGTCGCACTATGCATAAGAGAATTCAAGAAAAGCGAGTACTACACGAAAATCTATCAACTAGGTACGTCTATTTGCTAAACTTGTATGATCACTGCAGATAGGTTTAGTTAAAAAAAAAAATGGAATAGTGAAATCTGACGCTTTTCTGTTGTTATCTAAGGGCTCAAGATTATGGAAAGAGTTGCACTTCTCGCTTTTGCTGTACTCTTTATGGTTGTAGTGAGAGCTTGTTGGAGAAGACAAAAGCACAAATCATTCAAAATAGGTATATTATATTTTATGCCCGCTCCATATTTTTGAGTTATACCCATAGAAACTTTGTGTTTCTTGGTCAAAAAACACCCATAGGCCATAGATTTATTTGTTACTAGGCTTTGCTTTCACAATGATTAACTACTTTCAAAGGACCACGATCAACCCCTAGAAATATTTTTTCGTTCTTTTCCATCAAGGGAAATTTTTCGTTTATTTTCCTTTCAAATTAAGCATATTATCTATTGATAATATAGTGTATTATAGGTCTAAACTCTACATTACAAAGATTTATTCCTTTCAAAGAAATAATATTACACATTACAAATACTTATAGGTCTAAAATCTACCATTTTCGGAGTCTCTCTTACTTTGTGATGAGAACATATGATCATCGTATTAACATGATTGTCAAAGCTAACAGGTCCTAAAGATTTGTTAAATCTAGGTCACCAAGTTTCCATTTTATCACACAAAAAAGAAAAATTCCTCTTGCATTTCAGTTATTGCCAAATGCACAAAGTTATACATTTACGGGATGATATTATTAATAAGTTCGAATTTTGTTTCTCTTTGTTCATTTGATGTTTTTAGTTATATACATAGGCTTTGCACTTTTTGTATATACTTAAGACAAGTGACAACTACTAACAATTATGTACCTGTTATTTAAAAAAAAAAAAAAATTCGCAGCAACAATGATAATGGGAGCGATTATTACGCTCGTGTTTGTGGTAACTTTCATGAGGAAGTCAACTATAAGAAACGTGCCAGAAAAACAAACATGGAGATATCAATCCAAGCCATTGCCGAAAGAAACACTTGTCAGAGATAAAAAAGTTTACTACATTGACAACTCCTACTTATACAAGAAGCAGCCCATTGGCCGCATGTCCTACAAGTCCCCTCCATTTGCAAGCAGCCTTGTTCGCTCTAAAACATTTGACATACGAAAGATAACAAAAAAATTGTTTTTCTTCCTGTTCGTTGCCATATGTGCTTCCATTGGAACTTAGAACCCCAAAAAATAATAATAATAAAAAAGGCAACCTATGTATGACTGAGATGTATTTTCTATGATCCAGACTTATCCAATTTAATACATTGATTTTGTTGTCCTAACTACTGTTTTTTTCTTTTTGCCTTTTACTTCATTGTATTTATTGATTGAGATTATCGAAATGTCAAAAATTAAGTGAGACATATATATACGTATCTATATGAAAATAACAAAGAGAAAATGTTTTTTTTTTGGGAGATCTCATGTAATACAAAATGAAACATATTTTTCTCTAATATAGCAATCTAGCAAACTAAACTCGTCTAGTAAAGTTTGATTGCTTTTAGTATATATGTGATCTGTAGATAAACAATATTTGTCGTTTGTCGTTTATCGCAGAGACAATCTTAACAGTTTTTTTTCTTTGAAGTTACAGAAAAAAAATACTCTTTTACATGTACATGATACTTTGCTTAGAAGGTTCTATTAAATGAATCGGAATAACAACAGGATGGTGCTCCCCTTAGGTGCGGATGCTGAACCAAAAAACTAGACTCTCGTTAAACCTTTTGTCATGCACAGAAAAAACTTGCGCTATCGACAAAGAAGATCAGCGTGAGGAAATTTTCAACACAGAAGAATCAAAATCAATTGAAGAAGAAGGAAATAAATCTTTTAAGGAAAACAGTGAGGACAGTAAGATTCATTAGTTTTTTTCTCATTTCAAAACTAAAAGATAGGATCCGTGTGTTTTCTCAATAAGTTTGGATCGGGTCAATCCGAGACTGAGTTAACTTAGTTTTTTTGTTCAATTTTATCCTTTGTTATATCTGTAACCAAACAGATTTTATTGGTAAACCAAGTGGCATAAACTGTAAATTAAAGGATCTTACTATTATTATTTGAGGAGCAGTTTTAAAAGAATACTTGAAAAAAACGTTTAATTTACATAAAATGCCATTAGATTAATGAATAAAAGGTGTTTGGCAACAGGTTTAGTAGGGGTTATAACTGACACAAAGTTAGTGAGTCAACTCGGTGACTCGACGACCCGACCCGTGCCCATTTAAAAAAACGCGGATCCTGTCATTTTAAAATCCTGACCGTCAGATTTAATCCGTTCTAATCTTGATCGTTGGTTTTGTTTTTTTTTAAAACCGACTTCTTTAACAAAAAAAACTAAAAGATCCTTAAAAGGGATCATAGCCCAATAATATTTCCACCCTAATTGGGCCACATATTTAGAATAATCGAACATATCTCTTTATAGAATATCATTGACTACAATCACTACATTTTAGGGAATCCGAATATTTAAAGTGAAGGTAATATCTGTATCCTAAATTCTAGGTATATTATATTAGGTAATATCTGTATCCTAAATTTCATATAGATTATATATGAGATATTCCAATTCCTAAATTGATTATAGGAGATATCATATATTGTATTTGCTAATTAAACTATTACTAACTACAAAATATCATATGGATATATAATTTAGGAAATTGAATAACCTCTAAATATACTTAATATTTATTGACAATAGATTTCGGAAACTACTCAAATTATATTTATAAGTATTGCATATATCCTAAAAGAATATACCATAAAAGATGTCAATTTCGGGAGCAATCTTAACAATTTGGTACACAATCCTATTCCCAAATCTTATTTCCGATTTTCTAGATAAAAATGAAAAATATTTGCTTGACCTACAAGGCTTTCACTAATATATATATATATATATACTTCGTTACCAATATTTAGGGTACCCGGTGACTCAAAGAGAGAATAGTCTCTTGCTAAAAAATGTCGTCCATTCCAATCACGCTTTTGAAAAACATCAAACCCTACAAAACAGCATGGAAAATTCAAGTCAAGATCCTTCATACATGGAAACAATATAGTCCTAGCTCAGGCGAGACATTTGAGATGATTTTAGCTGATGAAGAGGTTATGATTCATCACCTATTTTGGTCTCATGTTTATCATCTATATTTAGTCTATCTCAACTAACACAATCTTTTTTTGTATGAAATCGTAGGGTACCAAGATTCATGCGAGTATTAAGAAAACTGATGTCCTACGTTACGAAAGATACTTGCAACAAGGGCTGTGGAAAATCATTCAAAACATTAGCCTAACAAAGGCTATCGGACAATACAGGCCAACCAATCATGTTTATAAGATCGGTTTTGTGAAAGAGACTTGGGTTTCAAACTCCGATAATGTTTCCAATAACATTTATTTGGATTTACCAAACTTCAATTCTATTCACGAAGGTGAACAGAACCAATCTGTTTTATGTGGTAAGTTCGCAGTATAATTCTTATTCCAATCAGAGATACCTTCCTTTGTAACATCTTAAAGTTCGATCTGATATCTAATGATTCTATGTTTATAATTGCAGATATCCTTGGTCAGGTTGTTAATGTGGGTGAATTAGTCCATCTTGAGGCAGCAAACAAACCAACCAAGAAGATTGAATTTGAATTACGAGATCCAACGTAAGACACAGATATTACAAATCAGATATGCGAAATGTTTCTAATGATTTGATTTTCTCCATTTCTCAGGGATTTTCGTATTGGTTGTACCTTATGGGGTAGTTTTGCTGACAAGCTTTTTGAAGCTTCTCAAAAATCCGGAGATGAACGAATCATCTGCTTGATTCGTTTTGCGAAGATTCGAGAATTCAAAGGTATAAGTTAATACTTTACATACATTTTTCTGTGATAAGTATATTAGATAAAAATTAGTTGCAGATGAACTGTTTATATATTTGAATAGGTGTAAAAAGTGTTTCAAATGCTTTCAATACAAGTACTCTGGAAATAAATCCAACACATCAATCTGTTTTGGACTGGGAAAATCGGTGAGTCATCTTATAGTGTTCAACTACTATTATTTGAATTTAGCGTGTGTTCAGCAATATTCATTTCAAACAAATTTACTTGGATATGCAGTTTACCTGATGATGGACTGGCTTTAACCATTTTGGAATCCAAACCAAAGTTTGATATTGGGAATGTTCTTGATGGATTTTGGGAGGATTGCCGTGTCATTCCAATTTCGGAGTTAGTCTCCCAGTCAGAGGTAAAGAATACAATTGTTATTGTCCTATGTCCCATACTTAATCCTCCATGATCTCAAGTTTATTTCTTTCTTGCTATTCTTATTTTCAAAGGTTGGAAGAAATAAGATCAAGTGCACCGTGACTGCAATTGATACAGATTGGGGCTGGTACTATATTAGTTGTAGCAAAAGAAAACACAAGAAAGTGTTCAAGAAAATAGCTGGACCTAATGAAGTGATGGAACTTAATGCAAAACATAGGTGGTGGTGTGAAATTTGTCATCAGCATGTCACTGATGTTGTTGCAAAGTAATTTTTTCCCTCAACATTTAATAGATATATTAAAGTTATTCATTTTTAACCTCTGAAATTTGATGATAAGGTACAAGCTACATCTCAAGGTCGAAGATGCATCAGGACACACAAATTTGATGTTGTTTGATACACTAGCATATGAGATTATACAGGAAAAGGCAACAGATCTTCTACAAGGAAATTTTGATGAGGTACCATTCACGAATATCTTATAAATCAAGTCATATCACGAGTATCATGTTCTTATATTTAGCTTAACAATTTATTAAGTTTTCATAGATCCCAAATTATAACCTCTGATAATACCCAAGTTTTCCACATGCTAACAACGAGAATAAATGCTATCTTAGATCGAAAATCCAGAAGATTTGCCTCCTGCAATTCAGGCTGTAGTTGGGAAAACCTTTGAATTTGGAATAAGCATTGAAAAAGAAAATGTGACCGGAGGATATGAGACTTTTAAAGTTGTGAAAGTAACAACCACCAATGGAATTGTTGAATGTGATTCTAAGCAAGAAACAGATGTTGAACCAACTCCTTCGGAATTGGTATCTGCAGATCAGGTATATGTCTTTCTGATTTTCTGTTAATCATTTAGAAATCATCAATTATACTATCTTATTTGGTAGAACTTCTGAAATAAATGTGACTAAGTTTTCCTTGAATATATTTGTAGCCACTGATGTTGCCAAGCAGTGAAGAAACAGATGGATCTGAGT
>OVBB01003106.1:0-10228 GCA_900406415.1 Isatis lusitanica
TGGCAGTCCACTTCAATGTGCTTTGTCCTCTCGTGGAAAACTGAGTTAGAAGCAATATGAATGGCTGCTTGATTGTCACAATGCATCTTCATATGAGTGGTTTGGTGTATATGGACGTCGACCATAAGTCCTTTTAGCCATGTGAGTTCGTTTGTCAACTTTCTCATTGCTCTATACTCGGCTTCTGTTGAAGAACATGACACAACCTTCTGCTTCTTGGTCTTCCAAGTAACCATATTCCCTCCAATGAATGTGCAGTATCCGGTTGTAGACCTCTTGTCCACTCTATCTCCAGCCCAATCAGCATCACAATACCCCACAATCTCTGTGCTCTTATTCTTTCCCATCCATATGCCGTGATCCAAACTCCCCCTTAGGTATCTGAGGATTCGGTCCACCATGGTCCAATGGTACTTGCTTGGAGTCTTCATGTGCTGACTGACCTGGTTCACAGCAAAGCACAAATCAGATCTAGTAAGTGTCAAGTAGATCAGCTTACCAACCAGTTTGCGGTATAAGGCAGGGTCCTCAAATGGTTCATCCTCTTTCTCCCCCTCTCGATTGACCTTGTAGGCTTCTTCAAGTGGGCTAATCGCCGGTTTAGCTGCCATGGTACCTGTCTCAGCCAAAAGATCAAGGACATACTTTTTTTGTGAAAGAAAAATGCCATCAGAACATCTGCACAGTTCTATGCCTAAGAAATATTTAAGCTCACCAAGATCTTTAATATCAAGTGTGGATTTAAGAGAGGTTTTGAGATGTTCAATACCTTCCTTGTTGTCTCCGGTAATGATCAAGTCATCAACGTAGACAACTACCACAACCATACCTTTTGAAGATTGGTGAGTAAAGAGGCTGTGATCAGATTCAGATCGCCGGAAGTCTTGATCCCATAAGGTGCTGCTGAGTTTATGGTACCACGCTCTTGGAGATTGTTTGAGACCATAGATCGCTTTGCGTAGTGTAAGTACTTTTCCAGGCACAATGGTATCTTCAAGGCCAGGTGGAGGTCTTATATACACTTCTTCTTCAATATCTCCTTGAAGAAAGGCATTCTTGACGTCCATTTGCCAGAGATCCCAAGAGAGATTAGCAGCTAAGGCAAGAACCACACGCACCGTAGGTAACTTAGCCACCGGGGAAAACGTGTCCTTGTAATCATTCCCATATGTTTGAGTTAATCCTCTGGCCACCAGCCTTGCTTTGTAGCGATCAATATCCCCATTGGTCTGATATTTGATAGTGAAGACCCATCTAGAAGTAACTGCTTTTTTGCCTTTAGGGAGATCAGATTCATGATAGGTGTGGTTCTTCTCCATGGCACCAATCTCATCACCAACAGATTCTTTCCATTCCTTCTTAACAATCGCTTCTTCATAAGTTTCAGGGATGACATGTGAGGCAATCTTAGACAGAAAAGCAATGTGATCAGAAGGCAAAAGGGCAAGCGAGCAAACAGCTTCAATTTCATGATGGGACACGGCCTGTCTGTTGTAGTAGACCCGTGTGGTCATCCAGGTGGAAGGATCTCTTCGAATCCTGGTGCTGCGCCTTAAGACCGGCACAGGCGGCCATCACAACATCACCCCAAAAACGCTTAGGAACATTGCTATGGAACATCATTGATCTTGCCACCTCCATGAGATGTCTATTTTTCCTTTCTGCACAGCCATTTTGTTGAGGTGTATATGGACAACTAGTTTGATGAAGGATGCCATGTTTGGAAAGATGAGCTTTGAACTGATTGCTTATATATTCACCACCATTATCTGTTCTTAAAATTTTCAACTTGGCATTAAACTGGTTAGTGATATAAGTTTGAAAATTAAGAAAAGCTTCAAAGACTCTATCTTTAGAAGGCATTAAAGTAATCCAAGTATATTTAGATTTTTCATCAATGAATGTGACAAAATACTTGTTATTATCTCTAAATAAGCAAGGTGAAGTCCAAACATCAGAGTGAACAAGATCAAAACAGTTCTCATAAAGCGTTTTTGACTGAGGAAAAACAGTTCTACAATGTTTACCCAAAATACAAGCCTCACATTTGGAATGATCAGAACTAACATTAGATAACATTAACTGTAAAGCACGCAAGTGAGGATGGCCAAGCCTATTGTGGCATAACTTATTTAAACCGGCATAAAAACAAGAAACATTAAGAGAGGAAAGATCATTGCTTGGTGCAGTGTCCTCTAAGATATATAGGTCTCCATTAGTGCCCACTTTGCCAAGCAATCTCATAGTATCAATATCCTGAAAGTGCACATTGTTAGGCCCAAAGATAGCATAGCAATTCAAATCGGTAGTAGCTCTTTTGACAGAAAGCAAGTTAGAAGTAAATTCAGGCATATAAAGAGCTTTAGAATGTTTATCAAACAACCTAAGATCACCTATGCCACTAACCGATACCTTAGTGCCATTAGCTATCTCAACATTTCCTAAAGTCGGTTTAATGTTACTAAGCAAAGCACGATCACTTATCATATGGTGAGAAGCACCAGAATCAACTATCATGGATTTACTTGGTTTAAGAGAGAGTAAGGAAGTACCAGACTCTTTTAAGGAAGCAATGGACTTGATGAGTGCTTCAAGGTCAGATTTGCGCACCAAGTCATTGCCAGAGCTACTAGCACCGTAAGCTCCACCATTATAAGCCACCATAGCAAGAGCATTGCTGTCAGACACACCATGAGGCCGTGAAGTGCTAGGACTTGAATCAGCATGAGGAGATCCGCTTGCTTCAGTATAGTTGGCCTTGTTCTTCGGATGCCCCTTCTTCTTGGCAGGCTTGAGATGAGGATGAAGGATCCAGCATTTGTCCTTAGGATGCCCCTTCTTCTTGCAGTGATCACACACATCATTCCTCTTGTCATCTGGTTTGGAGCTCTTGTTGGCCGTGGGAAACTCGCCTTTGCTGCTGAAGAGACCAAGAGAGCCTTGTTCTTGTTGAATCTGGCAACAGACTTCGTCGAGGCTAGGAAGCTTATGAGCACGAAGCATGTGCTTGATGAGATCAGTGTAGGATGGGTTTAAGCACATGAGAAGTGCAAAAACTTTGTCCTGCTCCCTGCACTCATTTAACACCAAAGGATCAATTGTAGCTGCCCTGAGCGTCTCAAACTCTGCCCACAAGGATCTAAATTTTCCAAAGAAGGCATTAAACTCCATGTCAGATTGGCATAGCTCGTTGATAGCCTTCTTGACTTCAAAGACACGCGTAAGGTTGGAGACATTGCCAAAGACATTTTTCAGTGTATCCCAGAGTTCCCTTGCCGTGTTGCAATAGGAGTAAGCCTCAAGTACTGGTGCATCCAATGAGCCTTGAAGAACAGCTAAGACGGCTTGGTCTTGCTTGAACCATTTAGCCCTTGAAAGCGGCAGTTCTTCCTCCTCTTGAGGACATTCATCATCATCCGGGTCACCTACGTGAAGCCACACACGATGGCCACACAAGACAGCTTTAGCAGTCCGAGCCCAAAGGATGTAGTTGTGACTTCCTTTGAGAACCGTAGGAAGAGTAACCTTCTTGGATTTGGTTGTTGTGTCAATCTCCATGACTCAAGTTTCAACAAAGTGAACAAGAAGAGATCTTGAACAGAGAAGAGTGAAACCGTGAAAGTGGAAGAGCAACACACACATATCTGGTCACAAAGATGGTTTGTGACTTGAGAAAAGAGAGCTTGGACTCAGTCTCAACAAAAATATTGAAACTTTTAGAGAATCCGAAGCAAAGGTTGCAGCTTGAAGACAAAGTAAGCTGAAACAAGTCACGCGTGAAGAGAAACGTGAGCTTGAGGTAACAAAACTAGAACAAGAGATCAACTTTTGTCAGGAACATCCTTAAAGGTATGAGCTTTAAGGGTGCGTATGAACAAAGTAGAACAAGAATGAGATGAACACAAGCTCAGATGAGAAGATGAGAGGATCGAGAGTGCTCTGATACCATGAAAGAATATGCGGAACTTGTAAAGATTAAAGGTGAGATTAAGAGATTATGAGAGATTATGTGAGATTATGTGATGAACAAGAGAGTAAACGAGAGAGAATAGAGAGAGAACATTGTATTAAAGATAATAGAATAGATGTGATACTCGGTTACAACAAGGTTTGTAAATACATAAAGGAAATCAAAAGAGAGAGAGAGCGTGTGAAGGGATAAGACACACGCTCCTAAAAGGTCTCTAAAGGTGCTAAAAGGTGTGAAAATGTGACAGAGGGGATAAGGCTGGCGCCTTATCCATAAACGGTTATGCCCATGCACCTCATCAACTTGCGCAGCACGCTCCTTCCTTTGGTTCCCTCATGTACGGACCATGCTTGTACAGATCATGATTATAAAAACTTTGCACAATCTTTATTTGGCTAAGTTAGACACATTGTGAGAAAGACCATGCATGACCGTGCTCATTTGTACGGCCTGTACGGCCTGTACGGATTAACACGGTCTTTGCACAGACCTCTCAACATGTCTTACCACCAATCAAAAGCAAAGCAGCCTGTACGGCCTGTACGGCCTGTACGGCCTGTACGGCCTGTACGGCCTGTACGGATACCGCTAGATGGTACATTAAGAGCAATAAGGTCTCTTGATCTAACCGCTGCAGATAGTATTTTCCATAATTTCGTTTTCCCAGTTCCTCCAAATCCATAAACAAAATAAATTCCTCCGATATTATTCAAAACAGCGCCAACAATCTAATCATAGATTTTCCTCTGCTCATCTCTCAGTCTAACTACTCATTCATCAAGAAATGCATTCAACTCATCGGGTTTTTTTTTCCTCCCGTATTAAATGGTTATATCTTTTCGTACCTTCCAAATCTGGTTGGGGCACATACCGGAGCTCGAGCTCTTCCGGCGGCAGTAATCCATCGGATTCCGTCGTCGCCGTCGACGAGCGGAAACAGAAGAGAATGCTCTCGAACCGTGAATCTGCTCGTAGATCCAGGATGCGTAAACAGATACACGTGGACGATCTAACGGCTCAGATCAATCAGCTTTCAAGCGACAACCGTCAGATCCTGACGAGCCTCACCGTCACATCTCAGCTTTACATGAAGATCCAAGCCGAGAACTCCGTTTTGACCGCTCAGATGTCTGAGCTAAGCACCAGACTCGAGTCTCTGAACGAGATCGTCGATCTCGTGACGACGACAAATGTTGGTGCAGGTTTCAGTGGTGTCGACCAGATCGACGGTTGTGGATTCGATGATCGTACGGTTGGGATTAATTGCGACAGATATTACGATGATATGATGAGTGGCGTTAATCCTTGGGGTGGTTCGGTTTACTCTAACCAACCCATCATGGCTAATGATATCAATATGTACTAAATTAAGATTAATTATTATTAAAAAAAAACTAGTATTATCTTCACATTCCAATCTGATGTATGAGTTTCTTGAGTGTCGAAGTCGGCAATGCTTTCGTGAATAGATCGGCTGAGTTTTCAATTGACCGTACTTGCAGAACTTGAACTTGACCGTCCTTTTGTAGTTCGTGCGTGAAGAAGAACTTCAGGAGAATGTGCTTCGTTCGGTCGCCTTTGATGTAGCCGTCCTTGAGCTGTGCAATGAAGGCCGCATTGTCCTCATACATGATAGTTGGTTCTGTGTCTTCAACCATGCAACAATCTGATCGGATATGTTGCCTCATTAGCCTTAACCAAACACATTCGCGGCTGGCCTCATGAATGACAAATATCTCTGCGTGATTCGACGAAGTGGCCGCGATTGTTTGCTTCATGCATTGCCAAGAAATTGTTGTTCCACCGTGTGTGAACACATAACCGGTTTGGCATTGTGAGGATCAGACAAATAACCTGCATCAGCAAAACCAACTAAACCTTCTTTATTAAGGTTAGTATAAAATAAGCCTAAGTCCTTTGTCCCTTGTAGGTAACGAAGGATATGCTTAATTCCGTTCCAGTGCCTTTGAGTTGGACATGAGTTGAATCAAGATAGGAGATTCACGGAAAAACAAATGTCTGGTCTAGTGTGGCTAGCCAAGTACATTAAAGCTCTTATAGCACTGAGGAATGGCACTTCAGGACCGAGAATTTCTTCATCGTCATTCTTTGGACCGAATGGATCGCTGTCCAAACCTAGGCTTCTCACCATCATCAGGCTACTCAGTGGGTGAGCCTGGTCCATATGAAATCGCTTGAGTACATTTTCTGTATATGCCATTTGATGCACAAGGATTCCATTATTGATGTACTCAAGTTATATTCTCAAACAGAACTTAGTCTATACTATATGCAGCTGCTTTATTTTCAGTCCATAAACAGCTTAGGAACAATGTTGTTCTTGAGAACTTCTTTTCTCATCTTTCTGGTACCTTTATTTATCATTTATCCAGTGATATATCTGCTGCTTACCATATCAATCTGATTTCTTTCTTATGTGTCCAGACATCATAAATTTTCGAGTTTGCAGCAGCACCCACCATATTTGGAGTATATCTCCTTATAATTTTTTCCTTAGTCTCTGTAAGCATCCTTGTGTAACCAAGATATCTTGAAATGCTTGTAAAACATGAACACTTTAGATCATGTGGTCTCACGATTTTCTTTCCTTCACAGGACCTATTTATCCACTGGTTTAATCATCTGATGGCGTTTTTTTTTATGTGGCTAATACGTCTACCACTTTCAAAATCCCATGTTTCCTTTTATCTTATGAATGCATTCTTATTTGTGGGTTCTGATCCTCGCTTGTTTCTTTATTGTTCAAGTGCAACTATCTTGGTGTTAACATCGTCCTCGCTTGTTTCTTTATTGTTCAAGTGTATAAATGCGCTCTCTTATACATTTTGGTGTTAACACTCTTATGCAATTCCTATTTTGATCCATACATGATTTGATCGATTTGGGATTTCATTATCCAGGACCTTTATTACATTGCAGCTTGGCGCCCCAAGCTACATGCTTTGGTACCTTAGATTTTCAGCTGGCCAGCCTTATATCTCTATGCTTGGACTGGTTTCCTTAATAAACTCGGATTTGCATTATGCACCTTTTTTCTTTCTGAGTTTTCTTATCTTATGGAACTTATTGGTCTATCTTGTATAGACTTCATAGCAACTTGATTGTGTCTCTAAGACATCATTTTCGTGGTGCTTAAGCTTATATGATATAGTCATTTATTTCTTTCCTTTTCGGGTCAATGTGTCTGGCATCTGATTCTACTAGCTTTATATGATCTCTGTATTTCTTTGTTCTCATTTGACGTCTTTAAATTTTTTTCAAATCCGAGGATCTTGTCAAAACAATGATGGTTGATACCATTCCTTTATTTATCAGCTTATCACATTTCTCCTTATAATGTTGGATATTTGGATTCATTAAACTCATATAATCCGTGTTCCTTGGCCACTAAATAGATCACCCATATTTGGCTCGAGGTATCTTTAAAATTCGTAGGAGAAACATTTCTTATCCAACATCTACATTCCCAATCTTCTTATGAGGTTCCATCTTAAACGGCACATATGTATGTGGTGGTTTTATTCAAAATCTCTTAAAATGGTGTTGGGGTCAAAATCCCCTCCTCGGAGATTGATAGAATGAGAACTCAACATCAAGATCAAAGGTATCGCGTCCCAAGCATAAGGGCGAGCCGCCCGTGATTTAGGCACTTGCCAGCCGCCCATCATCTTCGGGTCAAGGCACGGTGACCGGACTTGTCCCGGGCCAAGTTCCAGCCGCCCAGCCTCTTCGCGTCAAGGCACGGCGGCCGGACATGTCCTGGACCTAGTTCCAGTCGCCCAGCACCTTTTGATCGAGACTCGGCACCTGGACTCGTCCCGGACAAAGTCCAGCCGCCCATCGTCCTCTCAGCACAAAGACTCGGCGCCTGGACTTGCACAGACTAAGTCCAGCCGCCCGTCCTCCCTTCATGCATGTTTTCCGGCTCGTTGTGATCCAACACCAACCATCCGCACGTTCTGATCTCTGGCATCCATGGACTGATCCTAGCCGCCCACGGAGTGAAGACCAGCCGCCATGGACTGAAGACCAGCCGCCCATACACCCGAGACAAAGACGGGGCGGCTGGCCATCGCCGCAAAGTCGGCGGCTGGAGACTTAAAGAAAAAAGGGCGGCTCGGTTTCAAAAGTCAAAAAACGTTTGAAACACTATTCACGCGGGAAAGACCGTTAAAATACTGTTCATCTCGAGAAAAAGTTAACAAAAAATCAATTTAAGCTTAATCGAGATCCGGTTTACTATTCATCAGTTACTATTCACGGTTTACTGTTCATCGGACACTGTTCATAAAAGGTTGGGCCGGGCCAGGAATTGGGCCCAAAAGACTAGGTCGGCGGCTAAAAGGACGGAACTTTGTCCCACATCGCCGATAAAGAGTTTTAGCCTCCTGTGTCTCCTAGTATATATATAGACGCTTGTACTAGGCTAAGATCATCCCAAATTCAAGTATTAAGAGGTTTAGCATTATAAGACTTATTAAAACTATTGATATTATTCTTGTACTCCGAAATATCATCTAATAAAATCATCTTTTCATATTTTTACATTTTCGGTCATTTAGTTCTTTAAAACAGAATTTTATGATCCCCATAAAATATAAGTTTTGACAGTGTGAGTTTGACTCTCACAGATGGTATATGTCTGGCTCATGACCTGTATTCAATCTGAGATGGGAATATCTATGCTCACTTATATGGCCTGATGCATATTAATCTTATATACATGTAAAACTTGTGATGTCTCCAAGCTGATAGACTTTAGGGTCTAAACCTTATAGGTAATGACCTTCGTTTATAAAATTCGGCAAGTCTTATTATGATCATTGAATTTGTAGTATAGTCATGGACCACGGTTTTGTCCTCACTCCCCCTCATGAATATACTATAATTTTTTGATGCTTGAGACAATAAATCTAATGAGTTTCCCTTGTGCACATGTCACACAACGTGAGACTCTATGGGATAGCTCTTTGTGCCTTTTCATTATCAATCATTGCATCAAGTTTTGGACTTGGATGGCTAGTCCAGTCATGCCATATAGTGTAAATTTTGTGGGGGTATACTTATTGTGGTTACCATGGCTTTTCATACTGATCTTTTGCATAGTCTAGATCAATAAATAATGCAAGTATAGTCTCGACCATTTTCTTTTAATTCCTTAGGCGATTTTAAGGAACTTTTATTTCCTTTTGCTCATTGTTTCTATTTGGAAACCATTCTTATAACTCAATGGGCTTTGTATGGGTGAGAAATTCATGCCATTTAGGCAATGCCTTTTGGTCGAGATTTTATACTTGTATTTTTGAACTCATATTGCTGTGTATATGAACAACAAAACATTCATATTATCAGGCAAGAATCAATCAAGACAATAGCAACAAAATAAACTCAAAGTAGTTATAACCAAATCTGATCTTGAGGTTTTGTTTTCCGAAGTCTTTAGCTCCCGGTTCCACTCCAGTCAACCCAACTTGGTGATCAAAGGTAGAATCAAAACCCTAAAACTCAAGAACATGAAAATCGAAATCGGACCTAATTCTTATGAACCCAAAAATCGATTCTCCTTGTTCTACTTGCTTGATCTCTTAAGAACTCTGAATGTAACTTGGACCTAAACAAACTTAAAACCCTAAAATCGGCTTGCTTGTTTGTTATTAATTGTTTGCATAACCTAAATTGGATTTGAACTTATGCAGGATAATATCAAACCCTAAGACCCTAATTGATAAAATCGAACATGAACCTTAATTGAAATTGCATGTTTTGAAATTGTAAAATTGCTAGTTCTTAAAATTAGAAAATTGCCTGTTTTGAAATTGGAAAATTGCTAGTTCTTAAAATTGGAAAGGTGCTTGTTTGAATTTTGGAAAATTGCTTGTCTAAATTCATCACCTAGAAATCACATGCTAGGATTAATTGTTGATTGATTGATCTTGAAAATTGCATGAATAATATTGCATGACAACCTAGAATTAAAAAGTGCTTGTAATTGGTTACATTGAAATCGGTTGTTACATGCATAAAACCCTAAATTTTTATAAAAGTCTAAAAGAAAATCGATGCATGAGTTCAGATGCCGAAAGTCAACAATTTGGACTTCGCGGCCCTAAATCTCTCAGGAGATAATTATTTACAATGAGCACTTGATGCAAAGATCATTTTGAAATCAAAAGGGCTCGGTGAATCCATCATTGATGGAAATAATGAGTCCGAGCAAAACAAATACAAGGCGATTAT
>OVBB01003109.1:0-10217 GCA_900406415.1 Isatis lusitanica
ATTTATGGTAATTATTCTCTACATAATCAGATGTGTTCAAGTGTATTAGAACTATTATAGTCTATATATATGTTTAGCCTAAATTACACTTAATGAAATTCTATCTTTTCATTAAATTTCAGTGGCACATAATGTAATATAACACATGACAAAAGGTTAGTTCCAAAAATGNGAATACATTGTTTGTTTGTTTATTAGAGATTACGCTTGATCTTCTCTTTGGTCAAGAAAGAGAGTTACTCAACATAAACCGTTTCAGGTTGGTCGTTTCTTATTCTCTCTTATGTGTCACATGCTACTTGTATAATATTTTATGTTGGTATTTAGGAAGGCCTCAGGAAGTATTGTTGGTATTTAGGAATACCTTAGGAAGCCAGTGTTGCTATTTAGGAAAGTCTTAGGAAGCAATTTTTTGTATTTAGGAAGATCTTATTTAGCCGTTGTTGGTATTTAGGAAGGCCTTACTAAATCGTTACTAAAACATTAAGTACACGTTAGTCAAAGTCAATCGATTGGTGTTAATTCTGAGGAAGTTGTGAAAATAAAGAAGGAAACTTGGCACTTATTACTAGAATACAATATATCTTTCAAAAGTTACTCAATTCTTGTTATAACCCTAGTAAATTACGAAAAACACCATTGATTAATTAATTTTATTGAGATTGTTTTTAATTAAAACAACCATGTCACTAATTAGGAAAACCACGTTAGTTTATTTATTTTTGTTATGAAAAGAGAGGTAACGGTTGACTTTCTTGTTAAAAGAAAAAAAACTCAGAAACCTTGCTTTCTACGTTCATTGCTTTCGACACAAAACTGTTTCGACATTCTGTTGCCTTCGAAATTGTCCTCCGGAAATCTTCCGTGAAATCGTCTTTCCCGCACTCTTTATCTTCGCTGATACTGTCTCATTCACCCGTCTTCACCTGAAAATCATCTTCGCTCGTTTTTGCCGAAATTTTTTTCCGTCGAAATCGCCATCTCCGAACTCGCCTGTAAAAATCTTATCTAGTATGTTATGTCTTAGTTAGGTTTATGTTTTCTATTGTGGTTGAGCTATATACTATGTTGTGGCTGAGTTAGGGTTTCATATTGCGGCTACGTTATGTTTTGGATGAGTTCTGTTGTGGTAGATTTATGTTGTGGTTGAGTCAGGATTCTATTGCAGTTGAGTTACTTATGATGTTGTGACTGAGTTAGGTTTAGATTGCGGTGGAGTTACTTATTAGGTTATGGCTGTGCTACATTTATTTTTTAGCTGAGTTACTTATTATGTCTTGGTTGGGTTTTGTCTATATTTTGGCTGAGTTATTTATGTCATTTATGATCAGATGGAACAGAAAGCCCCCGATTACCCTCAAAAACATTACCTTGAAGGGGATTCCAATTTAGATAACAAAGACATTAATCACACTTGCTCTTTGGGAGAACTCGTGAAAGTTATAGAGAAAATAGGTCATGATGTGTAGCCTGAACTGAAGAAATATCCTGTTGGAATAATGGCTTAACTAGCTGATGGCAAAAGCATCTGGTATGGTAGGATTGTACACTATCTACTATGTAGACAACTGCAAATACACAAGAATGAGATCTGGTGTGTTGTTGGTGATCAACCGATCAAGTTTAGCTTACACGAATTTGGGGAGATCACTGGGCTAAACACAGTTTCGCTCCCAACAGAAAAATTTGAACATGGGCAATACAGAGCTTTCTGGAACGAGTTAAAGGTGTAGCATGGGGCGGGACCCAAGATAGATGAATTGAGGGCAGCACTAGAAGAATGTTGACCATGGAGCTTCGAAAAGTGTAAATGGTTAGGTCTGCTAATTCTTCAAGTCATGGGACTGTATGCTTTGCATCATAATTCTAGGATTCTTTTGAAAGTGCAAAAAGAGTATTCGATGACGACTCCATGATGAGTTATCCATGGGGCGGACTGCATTCGAAGTTCTTGTTGACTCTATCAAGATTTTGAATCCGCAAGGAGGGTCATACTGTATATCTGTTACCCGTTATTGGCTTGGGCGTATGAAGCTGTCAGTTGCTTTGGAGAACGTTCCAGCAAAGTAGTCGATGCGCAAGAAATTCCGCTTTGTCGATGGGGTGGGACACGGACACGTGCAAGTTATGAAACTGTTATGGCCGAGGAGATTCAAAAGCATCGCCAAGTAAGGTTTCACGCTGAGTTATGACTTATTTGACGGTTCAGTTATGGTTTTGTTTGACGGTTCAGTTATGGTTTTGTTTGATGGTTGAGTTATAGTTTTTTGACGGATGAATTATTATTTACTTGATGGCTGGGTTATTACTATTTGATGGTGGAGTTAGTTGTTCACTTGGTGGTCAGGTTATGATTTAATTGTTTGATGGCTGAGTTATATATGTTTGATGGATGGGTTAGTCTTTTTTTATTGCTGAATTATGTGTTACTGTTGTAGGTGCGTGTGAGGCATATGGTTATGAAGGAGTGTTGGGGTCAACACCTACTCCTCAGAGATTGAAGGACCAAGAAGCCAGACAACATGAGAACCACTCCCGAAGAAAGCAAGGCGTCAGTTTCTTTCCGAAGAAAGCAAGGCACCACATTCTTTGCCTCAAGGCCAAGGCGCCAGTTTCTTCCCGAAGAAAACAAGGCGCCACATTCTTTGTTTCAAGGCCAAGGAGCCCATTTCTTCCCAAAGAAAGCAAGGCGCCACATTCTTTGCCTCAAGGCTAAGGCGTCAGTTTCTTCCACGACCAAGGCGCCACTTTCTCCTTCTCATGACCAAGGCACCAGTTTCTTCCCGAAGAAAACAAGGCGCCACATTCTTTGCCTCAAGGCGCCACATTCTTTGCCTCAAGGCCAAGGCGCCAGTTTCTTCCCGAAGAAAACAAGGTGCCACAAGTCCAAGGCGCCACTTTCTCCACCTCTGTCCATGGCGCCACTTTCTCGACCTCTGTCCAAGGCGCCACATTGTCTTCCGCGACCAAGGCAACAGATTCTCTTCCATGACCAAGGCGCCAATTTCTCCTTCTCATGACCAAGGTGCCACATTCTCTTCCGCGACCAAGGCGCCACTTTGTCCTTCTCATGACCAAGGCGCCACTTTCTCATGGCCAAGGCGCCACTTAATTCTCGTAAAAAGAAACGGGCAGCTTGAGTTCGTAAAAAGATATGGGCGGCTTGAGTTCGTAAAAAGATATGGGCGGCTTGAATTCGTAAAAAGAAATGGGCGGCTTGAGTTCGTAAAAAGAAATGGGCGGCTTGAGTTCGTAAAAAGAATTGGGCGGTCGGAAGATTTAACTCGGAAAAACATGATTCGGAACACTGTTCATCCGGAATTTCCCGTCAAAATACTGCTCACAGAAAACACTGTTCACGAACCAGACTAAAAGACTGACGATCGGTTTAGTCGTAAGTCGGAGGCAAAATACTGTTCACGAAGTACTGTTCACAAAACACTATTCATGAAACTATTCATGTATCGACGAAAACCAGGAAAAGAATCCAATCGCAGCAGAAAACCGAGATTACAGTGGACCGAGTCAAACCAGAGGTGGACTGGGCCACGAATGGACTGGACAGAGTTGTGTCGAGGAACTGGGCCAAGGATCGAGCCCAAAATCAGTTGAAGTCGGTGGAAGTTAAAGTTTTCAATGTCCCACATTGCTAAGCAGTGCCTTCAGTGCCTTAGGTCTCCCAGTATATATAGGCATGTATATACTTAGTTAAAATCATCCAATCTCTAGTATAAGAGCTTTCGCATTATAAGAAATTAAGCATTTGCGAGTTTTCTTGTACTTCGACGAAAATCATCTCAATAAAATCGTCTTTTCAATTTCGGTCCTCGAGTTCTCATAAAATAGGATTTTCGGACCCCCACAAATTATAAGTTTTTGATTGTGTTAGTTTCGACTCTCATAGTTTGGCACCGTCTGTGGGGACGAGAAATATTCTAAACCCTAAGGACAAGAGGATACGGGAAAGAAAACGATGTCAGCCGACGATGCAACTGGAGTCGGAAACACATAACCAACCGGGGCAGCCAGAGCAGGAGGAGATGCGGAGGCGATAGCCGAGCTCAAGACCATGCTGGCTGCGTCATTGAAAAGCAAGCCCAGCAGGACAAGACGGTGTACGAGGAACTAGCGGCAATCCGAGACGAGAACCGGACCAGAGAGATCCCTCCAAGAGGAGGCCCTAGGAGGTACCACCGAACTATCGAAGGACGGCGTCTCCGATTCACGCCACAGGCGGATGCCCCCGAAGGCCAGAACCAGAACAAGCAGACCCTGGACGGGACGAGAGCTGATCAAACCGTACCACCGCCGCTTCGGCCAAAAGGCACCGCAAGGGAAACAACTGACCAGCCAGCTTCAACAGTAACCAACGACGAAAATGAAAGAGCTGCCGCGAACGAGGCCGACCAGAACGAGGACGAGACTAACAATAAAAGAGACCTCGCCGAGGAAGAAGAAAACCTGCTCTGAGTAAAGCAACAAATGCAAGCCAAGGATCTGGAAAGGATGAGACGGTCAGGCCGAACAACTCAGCCTACAAGCCAGAAAAGTGAAATGGACGAGCTTCGAGCCCAGCTGGACTTCACGACGAACCAGATGAAGGAAGTCAAGTCAAAATTCCACAAGGCCATCAGTGCGGCACCGGAAATCGACCGAGTCCTGGAAAAAAACCAGAAGGTCCCGTTTATAGCAAGAATCACCAACGTGAAGCCTTCCGATCGAGGGAAGATCCGGATCGCCTTCTATGATGGAACGACAGACCCAAAGGCCCACATGACGGCCTTCTGGATCGCCATGGGTAGAGCCCAATACAAGAACGAAGAAAGGGACGCAGGATTCTGCCTCCTTTCGTCGAACACCTGAAGGGAGCAGCCTTGACGTGGTTTTCGCGTTTGGAAAGAGACTCGATCTACAACTTTTCCCAGCTGTCCTCAGCGTTCTTAAATCATTACTAACTCTTCATAAGCCATTCAACATCCGACGCAGACCTCTACTCGTTGACCCAAGGACCAAACGAAAGCCTCTGCGACTTCATCGAAAAGTTCAGAACGATAGTATCGAAAATTGACGGCTTAACTGATAGCGCCGCCATAGACGCACTGAAGAAGTCCCTGTGGTACAATTCCAAATATCGAGAGGAGCTAAGTTTACGCCCCCCGGTAAACATGGAAGACGCCCTTCACCGCGGCTCAAATTTTGTGATCCACGAAGAAGATGTGAAGGCTCTGACTAAAAACATCAACCATCAAAACCGCCGACTTGGCGCATGGTGCAGCCCACCGACAGGAGGAGCGGACGAAGCAGCGAGAGTGAAGAAACGAGCACGGGTGGAGCCCACAACTACCAAGTAAGCACCAAAAGGTCACCCGAAGAACCCGGACGCGGAAAAAGATCATGGAACACCTGGACTCGCACGGGCTACGACGAGAAAGCGTACTGCACCATCCATAAAAACAAAGGACACTCAACCGAAAATTGCAAGATAATCGCATGAAGGCTCACAGCGAAATTTTTGGCAGGACAACTTGGAGGCGGAGTAACGTTGGAAAGACTCGAAGCAACAAACGGAGCTGCAGAGGCCCAGGACGATCACCCCAACGAGGAGCTTCCCCAAAACCAGCCGAGGAGACGCCTAAGCGAGGGAGGAGATCAAACAAAGATGCCCCTGCCAGAAACCGAAAGAGGATCCATATAATCATAGGAGGATCCCGATATTGTCGAGATACGGTCGCATCGATAAAGGCATTTCTAAGAAGAGGAGACAAAGAAACGAATCCGCAGGCACCAATCGCTCAGAACGACGACCCGATCGCATTCCAAGAAAGCGACGCAGAAGGACTCGATCAGCCCCATGACGATCCGCTGGTGGTAGAATTCGACATCAACGACTACGACATGTCCAAAGTCTTAATTGACACTGGAAGCTCAGTAGACGTGATATTCCGAGAGACGCTGCGATGGATGAATGTGGACCTCTCAAAGGTAAAACCGAACCAAGGTCGCTAACCGGATTCTCTGGCAAGGTTACCATGACTGACGGAACAATCCAGCTCCCAGTCCATGCGGGCGGCATAACAAAGATCGTGAACTTCGGAGTGGCGAAACATCCCGCAATCTACAATGTGATCATGGGAACCCCGTAGATCAACTCGATGCGAGCAATCCCATCAACGTACCACTTGTGCCTAAAACTCCTTATCCCTAGTGGAATTAAGACGATCTAGGGAAACCAAAAGGAGGCTCGGATCTGCTTCCTGGCGGAACACAAGCTCTGGAACCCGACAGTCCCCCAGAGAGAAAATCCAAAGCGCAAAGATGTAGACGCGAGTCTAGAGCCACCAAACAAGGCGAGCAGGACCGAGAAATTCGAAAAAAACCGAAGTCCTGCCCGCAAAAGACGAAAGCAACACAGAAAAACCAACTATAGCTGAAGAGGAGAAGTCTGAGACAACAGAAGTCACGAAGGACGATTCCGCACCAAGGGCCTAGCCTCACTCGATTAAAATAAAAAAGAGAACTACGGGTGACTTGATCCCTTTTCATGAAGGGTACGTAGGCAGCTCGTCTAAAAAATGAGTTCAGTTGCCCTCCTCCATTAGAAAAAGGGGGGGGGGGGGGGGGGGGGNCATACTCCTGCAAAGAGCCTAAGCGACACCATATTTTCGGGAAAAAGGTTGAACGATGAACACTGGGACTTAGCATCTCACAACCCATTCAGATAAACTGACAATCAACCCAAACGAGCGAAGAAAAGAGCTAACCACAGATGAACACCAAGACCTAGCATCTCGCAACCCATCCAGGTTCGTTCACCCAACGATCAACACGGACACGCTTCTACAGTTCACTCAAGTTCACCAAAAAATCCGACTTTTGGTGGCCACAACAAGAGATTCACATCTCAACCATGGTTCTTTCAAACATCCCATAGCGGATAGAAATAGCGCGCAATACAAATTTCTGGGCTAATATCAGAAAGACGCGACCTTCTCGGGAATGCGGGAAGCAACACGACGATATTTTGTTTAGCTTATGTTCCGGAGCGTCTTGTAAACTTGGAAATATTACAAGATGTCAACCGTGCAAATAAGCTCTCCAAACCAAGTAAACGCCAAACAATGAACGCTGGTCTTAACACATTTCGCAAAGGCGCAGTACCAAACCGGCTCTAGTACGAGATCTTAAACGCGTCTCGAAGGGGAACAAAGAAACCAAACAGACCATGACAAACCCAAAAAGTATCCTCGACGATATATTGGTCCTAATGATCGGCATGCCTGGCAAAGCATCCCCATCACAACATTCAAGACTCAAGTCAATCAAAAATTCAAAGATAGTTTAAAGACAATCAAAGACAATGCATAAAGAATTCAACAAGACCATAAGGACTCAACGATCCCAAGATAGCATGTACAACAAAGTTCGAAGTGACCTGAAATAACATAAGCGAAAATACAAATTACAAGTGCCATCCTAATCGGATTCAGCACTGAGATGATCATCGTGGCCGCCGAGGTTAGAACCGGCAGTGTCCGTCACTACAGCATCAGCAGCCTCACCCTAAAGGAGATCCTGACCGGGGCAGCACTCGAAAACATAAGAGATACGGGCGAATAGACTAGCATCTCGGCATAAGCGTCCAAGCTCCGCTTGAAGCAACCTACGTCACCAGTACGAGCCTTAGCTTTTGCTTGGTATTTGGCCAGTTCCTCGGGGACATTGAGAAGTTTTCCCTCAAGATCCTCAAGTAAGATCAAATTCCCGTAGATCTCGATGACCTCCGCCTCGACATGGTTAGAATCAGACAGCTCGGCCAGAGAGGCCCTTTCCTGCTCCAAACAAGCACAAAACGCCTCAACATCCTCCCATCTTTGCTGCTTCCTAGCCTTCACAATCCCTTTCTCGCAATCACGCCTCTCCCGCTGCAATGTAGCCCGAAGGGACCTCGTGAATCCCTTGTACTTACGAGACCTCTTCTTCTCGTCATCGAGCTTTTTCCTTTCATCATCGAGATCCTTCCTCGGAGCTGCGGCTTCCTCGGCGTGACGCCAAGCTTCATCAACATGGCGCTGAGCCTCAAGCAACACAGTCTCATGAGCTACCTTGGACGCATGCACGGCAGCGCAGAACAAAAAGAGCAAGACAAAAAGAACACTTAGCCAAAAAACAATCAAAAGCGAAACACAAGTGTCGGGAAAAAACCGAAAAACGTACCAACACCACATGAGAGGCCATGTACCCATAAGAGGCCGGATGATCCGAAGAAGGGACAATCCATAATGACGAATCACTAAGCCAGACAACAACCTTCAGCGACTCAGAATGATCTCCTCTAGCGTCAAACGAGAAGCCAGACTCAGGAACTCCAGCCGACTCGGATCGAGCAAAACATGCTCCCCTCGGCTTGACAGCCTTCTCAGCAACTCCTTTGCCCTTATCAGACACAGAGGATCGTTTCCCCCGCGGAGGACGAGAGTTAGGCAGGCCGCAAACCATCACGCTAGAAGAGATGACCACCGGCACCTCCGAGACTCGTGCGGACGTACCCCCACCTCATGACAGGCCGGAGGACTGCTGCGAATCTCGGACCCTTCAGCTTGAGCGGCGGCTTGTTTCTTGGACTTACGATGGTTGCGTACACCCTCCATCTCTGGATAACTGATCGGGCCGCGGTACTCGGGCCCTTTGATCGGGAGCTCCTTCTTAAGGATAAGCTGCGCCTCCAAAAATCGAGTCGAAAGACCAGCGTTCTGCCAATCAACCTTCTTCAAGCCAAGGGTCTTGATAACCTCGTCGAAGTTAAGAGGAAAGTATGGAAGGATGGCCGCAACTGCAAAACAACAAAGCAAAACGAGTTAGAAAATTCATAAAGAAACACGACGGCACAAATGCACGTACAATCATCTACGACGCTGATTCCACACGGGCTGCATTCTCCCCGCATAATATTCGCCAACAGGGGCAGAAGTTGCAGCAACATAGAAAAACTTATCCCTCTTCGCCTTGCAATTATCGTCAAGACCGGTAGAAAAATGAGTAAGTAGATTAGGCCTGAAGGTGATCGAGTAAGACAACGACCCAGATTTCTTCACCAAAAAGCAGTTCAATAGATGGGAAAGTCTCAGTTCCGCCCCGGTTTCGATCCCTCAAACTACAGCCGCCATCAAGTGACGAAGCGATTGGGGATGAAGCTGCGAAATCGCAATCCTATGGTGCCTCGCGAACTGAATAACTAACCTTGGTATCGGAACCCACATAAAGGACTTGTAAATATAGCCTCTTACATGGCAAAGTATCCATCCAGACAACGATCTATACTCTCGCCATCTCTAGGAAGGACGAACTCCACTTCGTTAGGAACGAAGCACTTACATCTCAAGTCATCTAGAGAGTCCCTCGAGGACAAAGTATAGCCGGCCAGGACAAGCTTCCTTGGCCTGTCATATGCTTTAGAAGCTTTTGGAGCCGGAACACTGACAATCGGAAGTTCAATACCGAAATACGCATCCCTTCCTCCCGAAGACACAGGCTCCCACTTAACCGGATTGTAACCCAAAGACTGCGTATCAGGAACTTGGCGATCCTGTCCATGTTCCGCCTCACCACTAGGCATGACAAAAACCGTTGCCAACGGACGGAAGCTGACCCATCTCATGAGCCAAGCCGCTATTCCCGAAAGGAGAAGGCAAACCACCACTTCTACCTATGCGAGCCAAGCCGCCGGTTTCTCATGGGCCAAGCAAGCTGCTAGTAGCCTCTTGGTTCATAACACCTTCCGGACCATACGAGGGAATCTGATCGTGCCCGTCCACCAAAGGGAGATAGCTATAGTCAACGCCCCAATGTTGCCCATCACTCGACTGAAACAGCTCATTGACTACTCCAACGTTGAAATGTTCATCTTGACGAACATGGGCCGGATCCACCTCAAAGTTCAGAATGTTGTCAAGATCAAGCACAAACGAACCCATGTGAGGGCAGGTCGCCATGTGAACCAATTAGCTTCCGGATGGGTTTAAGATAAGTGAACCAATTTGCCTCGTTAAAACCTTTCCCGGAAAACCCGTTGGGACAAAACCAAGGATAAGGAAAGAGTACAAATGGCCACANGTTCTTCATGCGGTAAGCTTTTTGACTGATTCTTTCTCTCAATGCTTCTCTGATGTGTTAAGTTTCTGGAACAGCTTGAATTGTAGCTTAACTCCTTAGGGTCCGTC
>OVBB01003110.1:0-10215 GCA_900406415.1 Isatis lusitanica
CTTGGAATGGGACTTTAGGCTTCCTTTGGTGAAGAGTATCAATGTGAGTGGTCATAAGTATGGGCTGGTCTATGCTGGTATTGGTTGGGTTGTGTGGAGGACAACAAAGGATCTGCCTGATGAGCTCATCTTTCATATTAACTATCTTGGTGCTGATCAACCCACATTTACTCTCAATTTCTCCAAGGGTATGTATCTTCTTGTTTTCTTGATCACTAATCTTTGAACATATGATGTTTTCTTGTGGATGTTTATGTAGTGTGATCAACCTTTTTGGTTGTTGTTTCTTAGGATCGAGCCAAATTATTGCTCAATACTACCAGCTTATTCGTCTTGGCTTCGAGGTGAGTGTACTGAGCTCAAAGTATATACTCATACATAGGCTTGAATGATGCGTAATGGGATGTTGTGTTTCATGTGGATAGGGCTACAAGAATGTGATGGAGAACTGCAGAGAGAACATGGTGGTTCTGAGAGATGGGATAGAGAAAACAGAACGTTTCAACATAGTTTCAAAGGAAATAGGAGTGCCACTTGTAGCCTTCTCTCTCAAGGACCATAGTTTCCACAACGAGTTCGAGATCTCTGAGATGCTACGACGTTTCGGCTGGATTGTCCCGGCTTACACTATGCCTGCGGATGCGCAACACATCACGGTTCTGCGTGTTGTCATCAGGGAAGATTTCTCAAGAACACTTGCGGAGAGGCTTGTGGCTGACATTGTGAAGGTGCTTCACGAGCTTGATACATTGCCTTCGAAGATATCGAGGAAGATGGGAGCAGAGGATTTTGGAAATGTGAAAGGGAAGAAGGTGGAGAGGGAGATGCTGATGGAAGTTATTGTTGGATGGAGGAAGTTTGTGAAGGATAGGAAGAAGATGAATGGTGTGTGTTAATGTGAAAGTGTGTTGTGTTTGTGTTTGAATGTATTTGTCTAATAAAAGATGTCTCTGTGAGGACTTGGGGTTTGATGAAAGAGCTGTGTGTTTGGTATTTCTTGGAGGCAATGATTAATTATGAACTCTATTGTAAACTTAGAAACTCATTTTGAGCCTTTGGTTTATGTGAAAAATTCCTATTTTCTTTCGGTTTCAGTTCGGTTTTTTCTGGTTTCTCAATTTATAACAACTAGCTATCATATGAACATTATTTTTATTTGGTCCACTTTATATATTTTCAATTTTTGGTTATTGGTTTATTCAGTCTTTAACCAAAAATTCTATTTACATTTTTATTAATTTTGTGAATAATAGTTTATATCAATAAACTATTAACTAGTAAAAAAAATCAAGTGAATAAACTAATAAAATAAAATCTTCATTTATCAAGATTATATTGATAAATTCGTTATATATAACCGTGTTATCATAATTTACATATAACTATATTATATTTTTGGTTAGTTTAGTTTATTCATTTTGTTTGGTTTATAACAGAGAATCATATCTGTATACTGAAATTTCTATTTAAAAAAAATATCCAAACAGTTTATACATTATAACAAAAACTAAACTACATTCTCCATTTCGGTTCCCTATGAATCGACTGAGTTTGATTTTACTTTTCTAACACATGTGAAATAGTCATAAAATGATATTTCTTGGTCGATGTGTTCCACTTACTACTTCACCTTTGTTCACAAACTCCAAGTAGAACCTTTGGAGAACCAATTATGAATTTATGATAGAGACCAACGAATTTTTTTGGTAGGTTTGAAGTAAATGAATTAAGTTATATGTCCATATCATAGTTCCACAAAAAGAACATAAAATTAGTTTATAGCGTCTTGGCTCTCTACTACTTTTCGTAAACAAACTTAAAAGAAAAGACAACAAAATGCAAAAACCAATATTTATTATTACGGAACAGAAAATAAGCAACTTAAACGGGTTTTTTATTACACCTGTTTCTTGTCTGAAATCAGGCTAGAGATGATGATGATCTACCACATAAACAAACAGCGAAATGGTAACAAAGTTTCTTAGAGAGCCTTGAGGATATCATCAGCGCTGGAAACAGTGAACTCGCCACCAGATTCAACATTGGCGACAGTCACCTTGAGGTCATCGAGCAACAGAGCGAACCTCCTTGACCTAACACCAAGACCCTTGTCCTTGAGGTCAAGCTCGAGTCCAAGAAGCTGTGTGTACTCACCTGAACCATCAGCGACAAATTTGACATGCTTGTTGTCTGGGTATGTCTTTCCCCATGCCTTCATCACAAACGGATCGTTCACTGAAACAAATCATTACAAATGATGACGTCAGCATTATCAAAACCACCAAACTCAACAGAAATGAGAGATTCAATACTCACCGCTAAAGCAAATGATCTCATCAACACCCTTTGACTTCAGCTCCTCTGCTTTCTCAATGAATCCAGGCACATGCTGCATGCTGATTCATGGAAAAAAAAGGTCTCAAAATCGAATCAAAAGATTCATCAAGATACAATGAATCCAATGCTAAGTCACGAAATATAAATCAAAATTTTCAAATCAAATCTAAAGATACATCAGATTAGAACCAAAACCGAAATTTGCAATGGCGTAAACAGCTAATTTGAGGATAAACATGAAACCCTAATCTGATAAAGAACACAAATTTAAGAGCAAAATCCGGAGAATTTCTCAAGAATCAATCTATTTCAACAAAAGAGTAAAGTGTGCAGGTAAAACCCTAATCTGATCAAGAACACGAATTTAAGGGATAAACTTCGGAGAATTTCTCAAGAATCAAGAAAGATTCACAATCTATTGCAACAAAAGTGTAAAGTTTGAAGGTAAAACACAAATCTGATCAAGAACACGACTTTAAGGGTAAAAATTTCGGAGGATTCCTCAAGAATCAAGAAAGATTCACAATCTATTGCAAGAAAGTGTAAAGCTTGTACGATTTTGTACCTGCAAGTGGGAGTGAAAGCGCCAGGGACACCGAAGAGGATGACTTTCTTACCGGCGGCGAGAGAGTGAACAGAGACGGTCTGGAGCTGATCGTTCTCATCGAAGAAAGAGATCTTTCCGTCTGGAACAACATCGCCAACAGCAATAGGAGCCATGGAGGAGATTCGGAAGCTGAAAGAAGTAAGAACCGATTTGATAGGAAGAGAAAAAAAGGGAAAGTGATGAAGAGAAATGAAACGAGTTTGAAGTGATTATAAAGAGAGTTGTCAGGTAATTTAATTTTATCCCTGATTTACTGAATTTAATGTATTATTTGACTGTTGACCAGTAGTTAAAACAAATTTCTTTTTTTTTGGTGGATAGTTAAAACAAAATTTATTATAAGCATTGACTGATTTCTAAAAAGAATATATTTGTTACCATTTCGTTAAACAATGAATATATTTTCCAAAAAAACACATAACTACTTTCCAGTTATACAACAATTTTGTTTTTAGAAAACCTTATCATATTGTTAGCTGTAAATCTAGAATAACTTAATATTTTCCAAAATACAGCAATTTATTTTTGGAAATCCTTGTCATTTTGTTAGGTGTAGATTCTTTAACAAAACTGAAAAGAATTTACTTATTTTTTCAAAATTACAGCAATTTGTTCTTACAAAGCATTGTTTGAAACGTTTTTTTTAATACACCAACCTGTCAACTTCCGTAACTATCGTTAATTGAGCTACGATGAATATTAGCTAAAGCCCGGTCCGACAAGATATTTTTTGGCTAAAGGAAAAAAAAGTTTTGAACACAAATTTATAAAATATATTTAATTAAAAAAACAATTGCAAGACAAAGGACTCAAACTCCAAAACTGACTTTAAAATTTAGTTGGTTTTGCTAAAAAAAAATATTTTAAAACATTTAAATTCAAAATGGGTTTAAAAGAAATTTTAAAATATTTTAATTAAAATTACAGTAAGCTTTTTATTTATCCAAAATTATCTAAAAACTCATTAAAAATCAAAATTTTTCCCAATATCATACTCAGTACTCTTAAAATACATAAACAGAAACAGTATTTTCTTGAAGTATATGAAACGTAACCATATCAATTGTATAGATTACAAATGAAATTATATGGAAAACCAAGTAGTGGAAGAGTAAAGAATAACCATTGTCTTATTCACATTTTATGGAGCTGTAAATATGTCTAACAAAGAGAAGTGAAGCACCGAACCCAATGGTTCCAAGCATGAGGAAGAAACCATAAGAGATGCAAGCCATGTAGCCAAAGAAGAACGAGACTTGCATTAACCCTGACATGTCAGTCCACGCATAATAGTAGTAGAAGCAGTAGGCGTACATTAGGAATCCCATTGATCCACCACACAAGAACGATCTACAAAATGTAATGACAAAACCATAAGACATTAACACAAAGAGGACAAGAACACACATAGTCATAAGTAGGGATGTTACCTCCACCACCATTCATGGTCTTCAGATGAAAGTTGGAGGTATGTCAAAGCAACTGTGACGAAAGCAGTGACAATGACGAGAATGATGAAGACAATGAAGAGAACGCTATAGTTTGTGTACACTCTGTGACCCCAAACACTAGCAAAAACGTAGTAAAGCTCGATGTAGATGGCAGTGAAGGGGAGTAAACAAGCCATAGCCATTTGAGGAAGTGTTCTTCGGTACCAAGACTGTTTTGGGATTTCTCTTGAAAGTTTTGTGGTTTGACATGGAGCTTGAAACTCGCCATTGCTATACTCTTCTTCCCAGCAACAGTCCCTAATATTAGCAGAGGTGTTGAGACCAATGCCCAAATGAGGAATACAACAAGGATTGTTCCAAATGGTAATGCAGCTGTTGCTTGATAAGATGTTGCAACAGTGTTAAGGACGCAGAAAGTGAACAGAAGAGGACCAAAGAAGAGGGTTCCAGTCAACAACATGTTCCTAACCTGTAAATACAAAAGCATCAAGATTCAAGAACATTATGATCAAGACTACAAGAAAGTTCACATTCATATATATATATACCCAATTAGTTCCTTGTAGCTGACAATAGATTGAAGCGGAAGTGTATCCTGCAATCACGGATGTGAGTGCGTATATGACAACAAGTGCAGTTAACAACAAGCCTCGGTTGTACGGATAAAACACACCAAACAAAGCAAGGATCAAGATCAAAACAGCTCTGCAAAAACATACAACAATGCATTGTTATCACTAGTAGAAGAGATAAAGCAAGTGTGTATCCCTTTACTCAAACGTACATTGTAAATAGCTGAGTGCCAGAACCAAGAGCGGCTGCTAATAAAGATTTGTGTTTTGGGAACCTAAACACATCTCCATGGATTAGTTTCCATCCAGACTCTTCCTGCTCATCAGCTGCTTCTTCACCAAGTGTGTACCTATTAATACCACAAAAGGAGTAAAAGCTAGTACGAAAGAAACAATCCAAGTCTTGTATGCTTTAAGCTAAATATCTTACTTGGCTAAGTCATTCTTCAATACACGAACGAAATATGTTACAAGCAGACCAGTCAAGAGAAGAACTATAACACTCGAGTTAATGGTATAACTATGACGCAACGTAGAAACCCATGTGTACTTATCTATCCTCTTCTCAAATGGAACATCTATTTCCTTCCATTTAACTGTGTATCTGAAATCCACTTTCACTTCCTTGTCCTTAGTCACATCCACAAGGGAGTTTGAGTCTTGTCTCACATGAACTTCGATAACTCGGTCCACATTGTATAAAACATCAAACTCTAGATGATTATAGAGATAATATGTGTGCTCCGATGGGTCACCATAGGCGTCAACCTTTCCAATGAATCCATAGATGGGCAAGTCATCATAATACATCTGAAAGAAATAGTCTTTCAAGATGACATCACGAAATTTAGCGATATCTTCTCTACTCAACTTCTTCTCGCATGCAACTACAGAATCCTTGTTGCTCAAAAACTCTAGTTTCTAAGGTGCACTGACTAATCTATCTCCATTGAGAACTTCCCCAAGAGCCTCCTTCTTTTCTTTAATAGGAGCTACAATTAGATAAATAGGTTAAGTAACCGAAGTTTGCAAAAACAGAACCAAAACAGATTGTGAGAAAAGAAACTGTACATACCAGATGAACAATACGGAAGGTCAAAGTATCGGTATGTTTCACTGCAACATCAGAAAGAGATTACATAAAGCATAAAAATATAAAATCTACTGAATACATTTTCAAGATTTCCCAATAAGATTCAAGAAACTAACTGAAACATCCCAACATTTTGACAGTTGATTGAATACAGACATGACAAGAAGCTAAGTCAACGGAAAGAAGAGAACCAAAGACAATCATTACTAACTTGGTATCGCAAACTCAAGTCAAATCAAGATTACAAAGAATTTTTTTTCAAGAAATGGAGTTAAAGATTCGAGTTTTGAAAACAAAAAAAAGGCTGAGGTCCGGCTTTGAAGAAGACCTTGGGTTGTGAAAGGGACCGACTTTGTTGACATATAGTGGAACATTGTCGCCGGCTTTGTAACGGTGGTTAAACTCGTCGGATGTTGCTGGAGCAACGTTGTAAAAGAAGAAGAAACAAACCAGAACCAACGCCGTTATCATCTCCACCGATACTGAGTGCAATTAACAGAGAAAGCGTATGTCAGTAGAGTTTTAAGGCACTTCTTGCATTTTTTTTTGTTTTTGGGTCAGAAGGACTCCTTCTGGATCACATGTGCAAATAAAAAACTTGTTACTTCCCAGTAAAATAAGCTTTAGCATCCCGAATATTTGTTTTAATAAATCATTAATATTGGATTTACCTTAAAGAAAACTATGTATTAATGGTAGGTAAAAAGAAAAGAAAATTTCCCACTATATTTTATATACCTGTATACATTTAATTTTGTTTAACTATAATGGTGGATAAAAAGAAAAGAAAAATTTCCACTCAATCTTATATATCCGTACAAATGCATGCAAATTATTACATTTAATTTTGTTTAATTATATTGTTTTAAGTCCTTTTTTAATATCGGAATTCAGAATTAGATTTAAGAGTTACAAATATGTTATTTTGTTTATGTTATTTTATATTCCACACTATGTTTTAAATTACTTAACTTGTATAGTTTGCAATAATGTTATATTCAATATCGTCTTCCTCTTGCAAAGTATATATATATATATACATGGATGAAAAAGATTGTAGAATAACTTATAGAGGATGATTAGAGAAATCATATGGATTTGGTATTATTTCCCTTTACACATCTTATCAATTTGTTAAACGCCTATACCAACGATTTAAGCTTTATTTTCTTTGATCATTTTGTTTTTTTTTCAGTTTTTCTTGTTACATGAGTCTTTATTTAGACAATAAAACTCGAAACTCTTTATCCAGTTGTTTTCATTTTAGTCAAGAAAAAAACAAATACAATTATCAAAAATCCAGCAAGGTCCAACAACAACAAGAAAAACAATTGCCTCCAAAAATTCTTATAAATTCATCACCATTCACATTTCAATTTAATCAAAACACAAAAAACAATAACAAAAAACAAACAAATAATGGAGATGTCTAAAACTATAACTTTCACTCTTTTCATCACGACAACAATATTCGCCTCCTGCAATGCATTCGCAAACTCCACAACGCAACCACTATTTCCAGCCATTTTAATCTTTGGCGATTCAACCGTAGACACAGGCAACAACAATTACCCTTTAAACACAATCTTCAGAGCTACACATTTTCCCTATGGCATTGATCTCCCAGACCACAAAGCTAACGGAAGATTCTCAAACGGAAAATTAATCCCTGACATACTCGCTGCCAAATACAACATCAAACAGTTTGTTCCTCCTTTCTTACAACCAAATCTCTCCGACCAAGAGATTGTAACCGGGGTTTGTTTTGCATCAGCTGGTGGGGGTTATGATGACCGAACCAGCCTCTCGACTCAGGCAATTCCTGTCTCAGAACAACCTAAGATGTTCAGGAGTTACATTTCTCGTCTTAAAAGTATCGTAGGAGACAAGAAAGCTATGGAGATTATAAACAATGCTTTGGTGGTTATAAGTGCGGGGACTAACGATTTTGTCTTGAATTTTTACACTATTCCTGCAAGGCGTCTTGAGTATCCTTTCATCTCTAACTACCAAGACTTGATACTTACCAGGCTTGACAATTTCGTTCGGGTAAAGTTTCAAACATTTTTATTGATTATTGCTAAACAAAAACTGAATCCCATTTTTCAAAAAAAAAATGATGACGATATGACTTGGATTTTGGGGGCTCTTTTACAGCCTTTGCTAATATTTTCCGGTGTGCTTGTGCAGGAACTTTATAGTTTAGGTTGCCGAAATATCGTGGTCGCAGGTTTACCTCCTATTGGTTGTTTACCAGTTCAAATGACTGCTAAATTCCGCAACATCTTTAGATTCTGCTTACAGCAAGAGAACAAAGACTCCGTCTTATACAATCAGAAACTTCAAAAGTTATTACCTCAGATTGAAACATCTCTTACAGGAAGCAAAATCCTTTACTTCGATATATATGACCCTATATTCGACATGACACAAAACCCTAAAAAATACGGTATATATACAATCTTTCTTATTACACAAATTTTTCTATAAGGTAATAGTAAGCACTATGATCACTCACGTGGAATCTAAAAACAGGGTTTAAAGAGACGAAGAGAGGATGTTGTGGAACAGGGTATCTGGAGATGAGCTTCATGTGTAATGCCTTTTCTCCATTGTGTCAGAATCACTCGGAGTTTTTGTTCTTTGACTCGATTCATCCATCAGAAGCTACATATAATTACATAGGAAACTTCCTCGATACTCGGATCCGTGAGAGAATTACGGCTTAAGTAATCACGATTCGCAAAATTAATTTTTGTTTTTTTTGTTTTTCTAAATGCTAATATTAATGTACTTTTAATTGCTAACCAAAAATAACGTTGCCCCTTGTTGGTATTTTAAATTTAGTGAAATATAATACAACTAAACCACTTGACATAAATTATGAAATACTGTCAATTAAAAAAAAATTGAAGTAATTTTTCAAGAGAAGTAATCTATACTAATAATAGTTGTTATTTGAGGCTCCAGAAACCAGCCATCTCAGCAGATAAAATTACTCTATAAGATTGTCATGTGGCATTCTTGAAACATAATAAATAAATAAAAAATCACAGCCACAGATATCAAACATTTACAACCTATTTTCAATCTCTTCATCTCCTCCTTTTCAAAATCTTCGATGTTTTGTGTAAATTTAATTACAAAAATTAACGAAATCTAAGATTTAACCTCTTAATATTTTAGGAGAAGTAATCTACCTTATAAAAGGAGATTTTTCTCTCCAAAAGAGGAATCCACGTCAGCTTTTCAATCCAGACACATGGCAATTTTCACAAAATTCTAAAATCATTTCCCAACTCATCTAATGATCGAAAACAATATTACGAACCAAATTGACACTTTTCTTAAATTGTCCAAATTTCTGGACATGTGTGGGCCGAACCACAACTTTCTTATGTCTTAAGCCCAACAATTAAGTAACATTGTTATGTCTTAAACAAGAAAAGTGCCGATCTATTCCAGAAAGGTGGCAAAATTCTTGGTGTTATATTTTCAAAATGAAACTTTTGTTGTGATATTATGTGATCTATATTATAATGGTAGATACTCTTTTTAGAGTGTCACATCAGCATTTTTTTATAGAAAAATATTAATTGGTTCTAATCAAAAACCGGACTAATAAATTTTAATCAGCATTTGGTATTTTGAAATATTTGAATCGTAAATGATCTAATATACAAAGTGTACAAGAATAACGGAATCGTAAAAATACAAATATACCATGATATGGAAAATTAAAAAAAGAAACCAGGCAAAAGTATGAATAGATAGATTTCGAGGAGAAAAAACTAGCCACAATTTCAATACAAACATATGTACATCCACTTAAATAGGCTACAACAAAAATATCTGAAATATCTTCAAATAAATTTATAAAGTAGGAAAAATAAATTAAAATATAAATGTAAAATTACCAAAAAATAGATGATTGTGCCACGAACAGATTAAGAAAATGATTTACATTATAATACGGTTAAATATGCCTAAAACAGATAACTATTTAAACACGAAAAATAATAACAAAATACAAACTACCCGGTATGCAAGTCATAAGAAGAAAAGACAAACGCTCGGATTCAACCCTAGTCATCATGACCGGACTTATTCAATAAATATTTGTGGTGCCATACAAAGAAATTTGTGTTCTGAAAT
>OVBB01003116.1:0-10200 GCA_900406415.1 Isatis lusitanica
AGATGTATTATTATATAAAATTATGAATTAAAATTCATTTGAAGTTATAAATATTAATATCGAGGGCAAGGGGATGTAATATGAAAATCTGTAATGCGGTGACGAGTGATGTGAAAGAAATTTATAGTCTTATTGAGGTTTATGCAAAAGAGGGAGTTGTTTTACCGCGATCTCTTTTGTCTCTTTATCAATATTTGCAATGTTTATATGTTATGAAAGAGGACGAGAAAATTGTTGGAGTTGCTGGATTGCATGTATTGGGGGAAGATCTTGCAGAAATACGATCGTTAGTAGTTTCGCATACATATGCAGGAAAAGGGATAGGGCGTATGTTAGTGAACCATGTAATAAATGAAGCAGCGAAAATAAAAGTGAATAGAGTCATTTCTTTAACATATGAAACGGAATTTTTTCAAAAGTGCGGGTTTGATTTTGTGAATAGAGAGGCGTTACCAGAGAAAGTATGGATTGATTGTAGACATTGTCCAAAGGTTGATTATTGTGATGAAGTGGCGANTGTGATGAAGTGGCGATGGTTCGGTATGTTGGGTGAAAGTTTCAGAGAGAGAAAAGTCCCACTATTATTTATGTAATAGTGGGCATCTATATTTTAGGGGAATTAAGAACTTGAATTCGTTTTTCGTACTGCAAAATTAAAAATGGGATTTTTAAGCTCATAGTTATAAGTAGAACCATCGACAAGCCCTACAACTTTATCATTATCATAAAGATCGAGCATAAATTGTGCCATTTGTTTTGCAGTGTGGAATTTTGGTACAACATTATCGTATTGGAATTCATCAATATCAAATGAACGTTTCGCAAATTCTGTTTCAGTTGCAGCAGGAGCTAAAACTTTTGCTTGCAGTTTTGCGCCTTGTTCTTTCAGTTCGTGAGACAGCCCTTCTGTAAAGGCACTTACATAAAATTTCGTAGCGCAATACGTAACAGCATCAGCAACAATCGTGTATCCGCCGCCAGATGAAACGTTAATAAGCTGTGTTCCATCAACCATTGAATAATCTCGAACGAAAAGAGAAGAGAGTATTGTTAGTGCTTCTATATTGACATGCAACATCGTCTCTATTTTATTTAAATTTTGTTCAGCAATTGAGGCGAAATTACCAAAACCTGCGTTGTTAATCCACGTTTCAATTTGAAAAGCTTGTAGGCTTTCATAAAGTTTATAAACATCTTCAGTCACAGATAAATCAGTTTTTCGAATGACAACATCCAACTCAGGATGCATTTCGTTAATTTTCAATTTTAATCCGTTTAATTCTTCTTGTCTTCGAGCTACAAGTACTAAATTTTTTCCGCGAGATGCAAATGCTAAAGCTGCTTCATAACCAATTCCGGAACTTGCGCCAGTAATAACCGTGTATTTCATATAAAATCCCCCTAAATTCAAATTCATTTATGGTTAGATTGTATTTGTTAGAGTATACTCTAAGTCAAATGTTTTTTATAAATTTGATTCGGTCATAAGATATATGAGGGTAAGCATGTGAAGGGAGTTTGAGTATGTACACAATTAGCGAGGTAGCAAAATTATTAGGAGTGAGCACACATACACTACGCTATTATGAAAAGGAAAGTATATTAATTGCAAATCGTGATACAAATGGAAATCGACTTTACGAAGAGTCACATATAAAGTGGTTGCAGTTTGTAATGAAATTAAAACAAACGCAAATGCCAATAGCGAAAATAAGAGAATACGCTAGACTATATACAGAAGGGGAGCATACAACAGAAGCTCGTTTACAGCTTCTAGAAGATCATAGGAAATCTATTCAGATTCAAAGAGAAAACTTAGAAGTTACAGAGAAGATGCTCGAGAATAAAATTAGTGCATACAAAGGCTCATTGGAAAATAAATAGATGTTGTTATGTGATGAAAAATGGATTTGATCTATGAGTATTTCATCATAGTGTGCGGATAAATAAAAAAGAGCAGCTAGCAAAAGCTAACTGCTCCATTCAAGGGATCTCTCCAAGGGGGAGTGGAGAAAATATTATGTTACTAGCATTATTGACAGATTATTAGGAAATATACAAATCTGATGATAGAAATTTTAAATAAACTTTCGGCATTGACAATTTTTAAAATGTTCATGTACAATACATATGAATGACATTCAGTCATTTTTATGTGACAGGATGCATTTAGCTTAGAAATGGAACAAATACAATGGTAAATGAGGATGATAGTTGTTTTTATATAGTATTGATGAAAGAGTATATTTTTTTAAAACAAAAATGACTGATAGTCAGTCATAAGAGGTGAGAGGTATGAAAAATAGAGCTTGGTTATATGTCATATTAACATGTATCTTTGAAATTTTTTGGGTGTTTGGTTTTAATACGGCTAATACTTGGTGGCATTGGATTATTATTTTAGGAGTTATCGCTGTTGATTTTCACTTCCTTTCTAAAGCGTGTGAACATCTTGCAACAGGAACTGTATATGCTATTTTCGCTGGAGCTGGTACGGTAGGTACTTTCTTAATGGATGTATTTCTTTTCGGTGGAAGTTTCAGCGCAGGCAAACTATTCTTCATTCTTATGGTAGTAGCCGGCGTTATCGGTTTAAAGTTAGCTGACAATAAAGAAGAAACTGTGGAAGGAGTTGCTTAAAAATGGGTTGGTTTTTCGTATTTTGTGCTGCAATTAGTGAAATAGTCGGTGTGATCGGTCTTAAAATGTATAGTAAAGATAAAACTTTAGCCAATGGTGCGATTTATATAGGTGGGTTTGCTACATCCTTCGCATTTTTATATACTTCCTTCTTATTTTTACAAGTAAGTGTCGCGTATGCGGTTTGGATTGGTATCGGAACAGCAGGTGCAGTTTTGTTAAACATGTTCTTGTTTGGGGAGTCGAAAAGTAAAGCGCGTATTATTAGTGTGTTTCTTATTGTATGTGGAGTGACAGGATTAAAGGCACTTTCGTAAAGATATACTGTATCTCCTAACAAGTCGTTAGGAGATTTTTATTATAAAAAGTGCACGATAATTGACAGTACAGCTAGTTATTTTATAAAATGAGTGACAGTCATTCAATACGCGTGTGAAAGGGTTTAGATGATGAATAAAAAAGAGAAAATTGTCTATGCAGCTATTGAAGTGTTTCAGGAAAAGGGCGTCGAAAAAACGAAGATTTCTGATATCGTGAAATTAGCTGGCATTGCGCAAGGAACTTTCTATTTATATTTTCCTTCTAAGCTATCTGTTATGCCTGCAATAGCAGAAGTGATGGTTGAAAAGATGATACTTGCAGTGAAAGAAAAAGTACAAAAAGATGTACCTTTTTCAAATAAAGTGGCACAAGTAATCGATGCGGTGTTTCACTTTATAGAGGAATATCGTGAAATACAAGCTTTAATGTATGCAGGTCTTGCATCTACGGAACATATAAAAGAATGGGAAGCTGTGTATGAGCCTCTTTATATGTGGCTAAGTGAATTTTTAAGTGGGGCGAAAGAAGCCGGTGAAATTCGTGATTCGGTTCACGCAGAGCGAACAGCGAAGTTATTTATTGCTCTTGTTGAATCAGCAGCGGAACAAGTTTATTTATATGATCATAAAGATGATGAGCAGGTCGAGCTACAAAAGGCAGAAGTACTAGATTTTTTAACACATGCACTACATATAAAGAAATAGTGAGATGAACCTGTCTGAAAAGGTAGGTTTATTTTTGAGGGGAAATGAATGATAGTCATTCACCTAATATTTATGTATGTGTGGAAGGATAGAGTGAAATTCTAATGAGTGGAGGCATCTCTACTCATGATTAGCCCACAAATAGCAGGATAAAGAAAAAGCTTCTTGGGCATTATTTTTTGAGAGGAGCTTACGGGAAGAGGTGTTAAAAGTGAAGAAACCGATAAAAGAACAAAAGATGGTATTGGTCATTCTTTTGAGTAATATATTTATCGCTTTTTTAGGGATTGGATTAATCATTCCGGTTATGCCGTCCTTTATGAATGACATGCATTTAACAGGGAAGACGATGGGATATCTCGTTGNTTACTTCACCTATTACAGGCCGATGGGTTGACCTTTACGGTAGGAAGAAAATGATCATCATTGGATTATTTATTTTTGGTGTTTCAGAACTTCTTTTTGGATTAGGAAAAGATGTATGGATGCTTTATGTAGCAAGGGTATTAGGCGGAATTAGTGCTGCGTTTATTATGCCTGGTGTTACGGCATATGTTGCGGATATTACATCTATTCAGGAACGTCCAAAGGCGATGGGATACTTATCTGCGGCTATTAGTACTGGATTCATTATAGGGCCTGGAATCGGCGGATTTATTGCAGAATACGGTATACGTGTGCCGTTTTTCGTTGCAGCAGTGATTGCTTTTATAGCATGTGTGATTTCGATTTTTATTTTAAAAGAACCGTTAACGAAAGAAGAACTTGCAGAGATTTCTTCTAATACGAAGGAATCAAGTTTTATTGGTGATTTAAAAAAATCATTACATCCAATGTATGCAATTGCATTTATTATTGTATTTGTACTCGCATTCGGATTATCAGCGTATGAAACAGTGTTTAGCTTGTTCTCTGATCATAAATTTGGTTTCTCGCCGAAAGATATTGCAGCGATTATTACAATTAGTTCAATCTTTGGGGTAGTTGTACAGGTATTTATGTTTGGCAAATTGGTAGACATGTTCGGTGAGAAAGTATTAATCCAAATATGTTTAATTGTAGGGGCAGTATTAGCATTCGTCTCGACTGTAGTCTTTAATTATTGGATTGTACTTCTCGTTACTTGCTTCATTTTCTTAGCATTTGATTTACTTCGTCCAGCTTTAACGACGTTTTTATCAAAAGCAGCTGGAAAAGAGCAAGGATTCGTTGCTGGTATGAACTCGACTTATACGAGTTTAGGAAATATCGCAGGACCGGCGATGGGCNATCCATATGCATTTTCAGGCGTTGTTTTAATAGTTGGTCTCGGCATTACATTTATGTGGAGAGAGAAACAGTTGGCTGAAAGTTTTGCGAAGTAATAAAACCCCTTACGACGGTAAGGGGTTTTTGTTTTATCCTGATTAAAGTTTCATTTTATAAACTTAACCCAAACCGTTTTAATTCAATAAAAATCCCCTCTAATTGCTTTCCTTTATCCGTTAANACTCTACACGAGGCGGAACTTCTGGATATACTTTTCTCGTTATAATGCCTTGGGATTCTAATTCTTTTAGTCGAAGCGATAATGTTTTTGGACTAATCCCATCCATTGATTTTTGTAAATCACTAAAGCGTAATGTTCCTTCGATAAGAAGATCACGAATGATTAAAAATGTCCATTTTGTACTAATTACATCAAGCGTTTTAGCGATAGGACAAGGTATGCCAGGTAAACCTTTCGTTAATTCAACTGGATCTATATTGTTCATNNNNAAATTTTTTTGGATGAATTTGCTTTATAGTATCACAAAACTATACTTTTGGTAACTATATGAAAAAAATATCACTACTTCCATAAAGGAAGTTAGTGTATATACAATAGTAATACGAAGCAAAAAGGATTTATATAAGGAGGTGGTGATTTCCATGGGGATAAAAAAGTTATTTGGATTTCTTAGTTTGTTTGTTATTTGTATTGTGCTTGTAGCATGTGGTGTGGAACAAAAAACTGAAGTTCAATTATTAAAAGAAATGCCAAAGCCAAAAGCAATGACAATTGATCCCTCACTAAGTAAAAAAGAAGCGACAGAAATGGTTCATGCGGCGCAGCGTTTTTATGCATTTTGGGATACAGGTAAGGAGGAACTTATTCCGCAGACTGTTACTAAAGATTTCTTCGATAATACATTGCCGAAAGGGCGACCACAAGGCATTGAAGGATTAAAGTTTGCAGCGCAAAATTTTCGTAAAGTTGTGCCTGATATACATTGCGAGATTGAAGACTTATTAGTTGTTGGTGATAAAGTAACAGCCCGTCTTTCTTTTACAGGAACACATAATGGTAAGAAAATTAATTTTTTTGCAATTGATATTTTACATGTGAAAGACGGAAAGATAACGGAAGATTGGCATTTAGAAGATAATCTTACACTACAGCAGCAACTCGGCTTAATAGCTGAAGAGTAGATCATATAGGGGAGAGGAAAGCGATGAAAAATATATTTATTATAAATGGACATGAAAAATACGGTACAAAGGAAGGACGATTAAATAAAACGTTAGTAGATTATATGGTTACTGTATTAGGCGAGAATCATCATGTGAAAACAACAACGATTCAAGATGGTTACAATATTAAAGAAGAACAAGATAAGTTTTTATGGGCTGATGTTGTGATTTATCAAACGCCGATTTACTGGTTTAGTGTACCGGGCTTATTTAAAACGTATATGGATGAAGTATATGAATACGGTTTGTTCTTTAAAGGTGCTGATGAATATGGAACAGGTGGTTTATTAAAAGAGAAAGAGTATATGTTCTCTACAACTTGGAATGCACCTGAAAAAGCATTTGGAGATAAGACGAAGTTCTTTGAAGGAGAAAGTTTAGAATCAGCGCTTAGTCATTTACACCGCGTGCAGAAGTTTCTCGGTATGAGTCCGTTAAAGAGTTTTGCTTGTTATGATGTGGTGAAGAATCCGGATATAGAGAAGTATTTAGGGAACTTGAAGAATCATTTAGAAGAAGTCATTCAATAATTAGAGTCATCCCCGTATTTAATGCGGGGATGACTCTATCCATAACTTCGCAAAATTTGCCCAGCCGAATGAATCAGTTGTTACGTTTTTTTAGGAAGGGTGATATGTTATTCTTTTTAAAACGGATCAACTTCAGCTAAATCAGGATTGCTATTTGGGTTTGTTAATAAGACTTTCAGCTCACCTACTTCAGAGAGCGCAACGAGGATATAACCACTAATAAGGACGACGAGTCCGATGACCCTTAATGTTTGCAGTGTGATATCACGGCTATTGTTTTCGGAGTTGTCTTGGGGCGTTGAAGGTGGATTGTTATTCATAAATAGGGCTCCCATCTTTTGTATTTATATATGTGCGAAATCATTATTTAACTTATGGATAGGAATTATATAGTCATTTTCACTATATGAGAACNCTGCCTATGAAAAGTGATAAGGAATTTTTGGGCGAGAAAAGAGGGGAATCCAAAAGATTATTAAAACTGAACTTTTGGATTCCCCTCTTTTTATTTATCTTGCTATTTGTGGTGGTCGGATTTCCTGTAAACGACCAGTTGGTGAGGGCTAATGAATCAGTGGGGGGATGAATAAAACCCCACTGATTCATTATTTTCATGTAAATAAAAGGAGGTTAGTTAACCAAAGTAGTTATCCTAATATACGCAATGATTCTTTAATAAACGCCGGTATATCTTCTGGTTGTCTACTTGTGACTAGCTGGTTTTGGCATACGACAACCTCTGTGTCATGAAAGTTTCCGCCGGCGTTTTTTAAATCGACTTCAATAGATTTATATCCAGTGACATCACGTCCTTCAAGTGTTTGTGCAGTGATGAGTAGCTGAGGTCCGTGACAAATAGCGAAAACAGGTTTTTTTGCATCCATAAATGCTTTACTAAAGCGAACGAAACGCTCATCTGCACGAAGTATATCTGGAGAAAATCCACCGGGTATGAAGAGTGCATCAAAGTTTTCTGGAGAAACACCATCAATATTTTTATCAATTACGACTTCGCTTTTTTCTTGTTTACCGTGTACCGTTTTACCTTTTTCCATTTCAATAGTTGTTAATTCATATCCCTTCTGTTTAAAAGCTTCTACTGGCTCTGTGTATTCTGTGTCCTCGAAATAATCCGTTATTAAAATAGCAATTTTTTTACTCATTCTAATCCGCTCCTTACATTATATTATCGGTTCCAGAATCGTCCTTGGGCAATGCCTTCTATAAATGACTCAATTGAAGTGTTTGTTAAGTTGTAAACTCCTGCTCCATCCAGTTTAATCTTACTATGGTCCAAAGCATGAGGATTACTAAGAACATGAGCTATCGGTTTAAAATGTTTAAAAGTAGTTTCTGCAAATTCTAAAACAGGGGGGTGAATGACAGACTCACTACTAAACACTAATACTGCATCAAAAAGGGAGGAGTCTGTTGTTGTATAAGTATCAGTTACTTTAATGGAATCATTGAACTGATAAATTTTATTATCTATGATGCTATAGTTAATTCGGTGTTGTACAAAAGCTTGAATCCATTCGGACAGAAGTGAGACGCTTGGGTCACCATTTAATAGAATTGCAACATTTTTGGAATCAGATTTAAAAATAGTATTGGACATACTTAGTGCAGGTGATTTTGCATCTGAATTTACTTCGTGATTTTCCTTAGGTAAAGGAGCTCCAATAATGTTAGCGACTTCTTGTGCTAATTGACGATCGACGTGGTTTAAGAGAGCAATTACATTTGCCTTCACCATGTCTGATTTACACTTCCCAACTTCAAAGCAAAAAGCTTCTTTTATGTGCTGCTTTTCAATAGGGCTCATACTATTGTAGAAAAGTTTAGCCTGAGAATAAAAGTTAAGAAAGCTTTTACTGCGACCTCTAATTTTATGCCCATCAATCTTTTCTTGATAATGTTCATATCCTCCTTGTTCGGCTTGGACGGTTGCAGGTTGATTGTTATTTAATCCATTAGGATGATAGCTTGTTTGACCGCGATGAATCTGCATTTGATGCATACCATCACGTTGATTATTATGAAAAGGACATACGGGCTGATTGATAGGGATTTGATGGAAATTAGGGCCCCCTAAACGAGATAATTGTGTATCTGTATAGGAGAATAATCTTCCTTGCAGAAGAGGGTCATTTGAAAAATCAATACCTGGTACGACATGACCAGGGTGAAAAGCTACCTGCTCTGTTTCAGCAAAGAAGTTATCAACATTTTTGTTCAATGTCATTTTACCAACTAATTTTACGGGAACTTTTTCTTCTGGCCATAATTTCGTTGGATCTAAAATATCAAAATCAAATTTATGTTCATCTTCTTCTGGAATTAACTGTAATCCAAGTTCCCATTCAGGATAATCCCCTTTTTCAATTGCTTCGTATAAATCTTGACGATGAAAATCAGGATTTTTCCCAGCAATCTTTTGAGCTTCATCCCATACTAATGAATGAACCCCGAGGGTAGGTTTCCAGTGAAACTTTACGAAATGGGCTTTTCCTTCTGCGTTAATGAGTCGAAATGTGTGAACTCCAAAACCTTCCATCATTCGTAAACTACGCGGAATAGCTCGGTCGCTCATTTGCCACATGACCATATGAGTGGACTCAGGATTATGCGCAACAAAGTCCCAAAAGGTATCATGAGCGCTAGCTCCTTGAGGAATATCATTATGTGGTTCTGGTTTAACTGCATGGACAAAATCAGGAAATTTAATAGCATCTTGGATAAAGAATACTGGCATATTATTACCCACTAAATCATAGTTTCCTTCATCTGTATAAAATTTTGTGGCGAATCCGCGTACATCTCTTACTGTGTCGTTGGATCCTTTAGAACCTTGAACGGTTGAGAACCGTACAAATACAGGTGTTTTCTTTGAAGGATTAGTAAGAAAATCTGCTTTCGTATATGTTTCTAAAGATTCATAAAGCTGAAAATAACCATGAGCGCCAACCCCGCGTGCATGAACAATCCTTTCGGGAATTCGTTCGTGATCAAAATGAGTCATTTTCTCGCGAAAGTGGAAATCCTCCATTAAGGTTGGGCCTCTTAAGCCCATCTTTAAAGAAAATTCATCTTCAGCTATTTTTACCCCTTGATTTGTTGTTAAAGCATGTTTGCATTGATTGTCAGTAACGTGATGCTTCAATTGTTCCGTTTTTTTATTCACAATATAGGCCCCTCCTTTACTCTGTTAATTAATAGATACCCTTTTTATTAGTATGTAAACATGTATTATCGTTTTTGTATGTAAAAATCATAAAATATCGGTTGTTTCAGTGATTCTTGTTTGAGGAAGCAAAATAAAAAAGCCAAGGATAATTTATTTTCTCCTTGGCTTTTAAGATATTTCTTTTTGTTAAAACGAAGAAACGCGTTGCTTCGTTTTTGGTACAATAATAAATTTGATCCAGAGTAACCCGATAATCATAATGATAAGGCTATGTAAAAATTGACCTGTAGCAATGAGTATAACACTCGAAAATACAATGAGTTGA
>OVBB01003119.1:0-10195 GCA_900406415.1 Isatis lusitanica
ATCGTATGCGTTCTGCTTATAGAAACATTTCTACTATAAGCTTGTTTGCATTTTTATTGGAAACACCTTTCATCCAATAGACGGCTAGCATTGCATCTCTCAGTTTATTTCATAGAATTTGCTATTATATAAGTTTCCGTTTAACAATGATTTGACCTAGCCTCTCGATCTACACTGGTCAACAATGGTTTATAATCTAATTTAATTGAATCTTAAATTATCTTCGAATAGAGTGAAATATCGTACTGGCTGCTCTGTTTGTTAATTCTCTAACTCTAGTATTCCTTGCATTCCTTGTAGAATCGCTTCTGGTTTCACATATGTTTTGAAAGTATAATGCTTTGATGACATAGTTAAGTTTGAAAGTCGTGAGGTTTTTCTTTTTATCCATTTTTGTTTTGATAATTATGTACAAAAAGGCTTTTTTAGAATCTTTCTATAAGCAACCGTACACATGACTGATGAGTATAGTCAGTATAGACCTCATGTTGCTTTTATGAAGAAAATACGTGAAGGCCATGCGGGTACATTGATGTGATTTCGTGTATTGAATCTTAATGGTTGAACTATAGATAAATAATTATGTATCTGCATGCACAATTATTATTATTATTTTTTTGTATGAGAGAATGAGATAGTTATGCCTAGTTTGAAAATGTTGCCGCAAGATTTGTACTCTGCCCCCTTGAAAAAAAATATGCAATTAAGATTTAGAAAAGCCAATGATTCTAGTTTAAGTATGATAAAGGATATTCCCTCTGTTTCTCAATGTAAGTCTTTTTGCTTAAAAGCATAAGTATTAAGAAAAATATTTTTTTTTATAAAAAAACAACATTTAATAAATAGAATAAATATATTTTAACCAATCATGAAAAGAATTCTAAAATATAATGGGAAATCAGCCAAAAAAAGCCTGAACATTTTAAAACTGGCCAAACAAAAAACGAACTTTTGACTGACCAAATAAATCCCAAACTTTCATTAACTTTTAAAATTTATTCACTAACTTTCTTTTACTGGCCAATAAAGCCCACCGTTAACAAAAAATTAAACACCGTTAACAAAAAGTTAACTATTGGTGTTAAGTGAAACGACGTCGTTTTATAAATCAAAATTCATGAAAAAACTTGTAGCTACCTGGATTCGAACTCGCCACTCGCGAGTGCAGAAAGGAGCCTCTTGCCACTGAACCAAGTAACACTTGTTGTAATTATGAATCACATCATATTATATTGTATCGGAAGCGGAACATTGTTATTATTAAATAGCCCACACGAACCCAAAATTTTTTGTAGCCGCATGGATTCGAACTCGACACTTCTGGGTGCACAAAAGAGCCTCTTGCCACTGAACCAAGTTATATTTTTCGAAAGTGTGTAGAATATATTGGATTTTATGATTGAATAACGGAGTTTAACTTTTTAATTGAACTTCTTCTCCGATTATTTTCCTCTTCCACGCCATAAACCCTAATTTCAGAAAAATCAACAATCCCAACACAAAACATGTAGCAAAGAATCCTTTCGATTTGGATTTTTCTGAAATTACGGTTTATAGCATGGAAGAGGAAAAGAATCGGAGACGAAGAAGTTCAATTAAAAAGTCAAACTCCGTTTCTCAATAAAAAAACCTAATATAATCTACATATTCGAAAATTATAACTTGGTTCAGTGGCAAGAGGCTCATTTGAGCATCCGCTAGTGTCGAGTTCGAATCCATGTAGCTACAAAAAAATTTGGTTCGTGTGAGATATTTAAAATTTTGGTTCATAATTACAACAATGTGTTAGTTGGTTCAGTGGCAAGAGGCTCTTTTGTGCACCCGCTAGTGTCGAGTTCGAATCCATGCGGCTACAAAAAATTTTGGGTTTGTGTGGGCTATTTAATAATAACAATGTTCCGCTTCGGATACAATATAATATGATGTGATTCATAATTACAACAATGTGTTAATTGGTTCAGTGGCAAGAGGCTCCTTTCTGCACTCGCGAGTGGCGAGTTCGAATCCAGGTAGCTACAAGTTTTTTCATGAATTTTGATTTATAAAACGACGTCGTTTCACTTAACACCAATAGTTAACTTTCCGTTAACGGTGTTTAATTTTTTTGTTAACGGTAGGCTTTATTGGCCGGTAAAAGAAAGTTAGTGAATAAATTTTAAAAGTTAATGAAAGTTTGGGATTTATTTGGCCAGTCAAAAGTTCGTGTTTTGTTTGGCTAGTTTTGAAATGTTCAGGCTTTTTTTGGCTGATTTCCCAAAATATAATTGATCACCCAGTTTTTAATAAATGTAAAAGTTGCATTGGGTTCTGATAAAAACTTATATTTTGAAACACAGAAAAACCTTCAAAAAGACTTACATTGAGAAACAGATGGAGTAATTAATATCATAATACATGCCTTTGCATACGCTGCATTCTCAAAGTCCTGATATTTGCCTCCATTAGAAAATCCAGGATAATATCTAAACTTAGATTATTTTTTCTAACAATTAATGTGTTACACTCTGTTGTTGAGTTTTCAAGCTTAGAGAATCTATAGTGATTAGTTCGAAAATAACAGAGTGTAAACACTGAATGGCTTTGATGAGATATATATAGTGAATTGTAAAGACAAATAGGCAATGGAGAAGCTCATCTTTGTTGTTATTTTTGCGAGAGAGAAGAGAGAGAGAGAACGACATGGGCACATAATGCAGGAACAAAACAGAGTCTGTTTATTGAGTAAGTTGATCAGACTCTTGTTGATAGGCTAATTAGTTACGAATATCCAAGCTTTCTCCTCTGCGGCTCTGCCAATGGTTTTGATCATCGATTTGACCTATTGAGAGTTATGTTAAGGATATGACTGTTCCAAGATGTTGATCATTGTGTCTGAGGTTAGATGTTTGATTCAGTGCTGCTAATGTGATCACATCGCTCCCTTTTCATATTACTCGGTATGCAGAAACCAAGATAAGCATCCTTTCTTGTTTCGTCTGATTTCAGTTCAAGAATCGTATCTTCTTTTCCACTGAATAGACAACTAATATGGAAGAAATATGGTACTGTCGGAAAAACTTGAACATGAAGGTGTATGCAAACTCCTTCATCGGAGTTGGAATCGCATCAAAACTGGAACATGAAGGTGTATCATTCTTCACGAGGGAAGATGAGGAAGTACCTAAGATGGGCTGACTACACAATATAACAAAGTCCATGTCATGGTCATATCTATTTGTTAGTAAATATAAAACTTTGAGGCATTTTTAGTATACATATTTGTTAGATAGAAAATATAATTTAAATACCAAAAAATCAAAATCAAAACAAAAAGAAAAATTAATATAGAATGTTAAGTTAACAAAGATTTAGAACTAGAAGCACCACATAATCATTTTTAAACGAATAAAAATAAGTAAATTAGAAACAAAGAGGTGAAGTAGAAAAGAGATGGCTTAGAAGAGATGGTGGAAAACCGATTAAAGGAAGATGAAAAAAAATTAAGTCCAGAATCTTAAGACTGAACAAAATTAAGATTTAAAACTAATTAGCATTTTTTTTTGTTTGGATATTCATATTTTCTGTTTGAGATATAGATTTCCAAAAAAAAAAAAGAAATAAGGAAATTCCTTAGCGAACGTTTTATCAAGTTCTATTTGGAAGATATTTGACTTTTTAAAATAATATGAACTTTTGCAATATCATATTATTAGATACTTAACAAAGCAAAATATGTTAATTTGTCCTTAAAAGAAGAAACGTTTTGACAAGGTCTTTATATCCTTAACAAAGCAAACTCTATATCTATTTCTCTCTATCGCTCTTATATATATATTAGAGGTTTTGCAAAGTTATTGAATCAGACAGTAGCTATGGAATACTGGAGAAGCCTTCCGGAGGATTTGGTAGAGAATATACTCTCTAGGGTTCCGGCTACACCTCTGGCACGATTCCGGCAAATATCAAAACAATGGAACGCTAGTTGAGATCAAGGGGCTTTGGTAACATGCACACTGGTAACGCACTAAAGGAGGAGTCTCTGATTATCACGTTGGTTAATTACAAGGTTTTCATATTAAGGATCAATCGTGGTGCTTCATCTGTTAGGGTTGCAAATCAATTCTCTTTCTAACTCATCTTCACAAGACGGTATACGTAACGTCTTTCACTGCAACGGCTTATTGCTATGCACCACAAAGGACAAGAGACTCGTGATTTGGAATCCATGTTAAGGAGAAACAACGTGGGTTAAACCTAGAGACAGCTACAAGAAAACCGACTACTATGCTTTCGGCTACCACAACAAATCATCTTGAAAGCATCTAATTTATAGGGACATCGATTTTATATAAGTACGTTATATATATATATATATATATATGAATTCTAAAGGTATAAATAAATTTAGAAGTTTTTGTTTGGTTTAAAAAAATTAGCAGCCACTAGTAAGCATAGTTTGAGCGTATCATGTATGAACTTAAAAGCTTCTTTAAATATTTATATGTATTTAGACATTGTTTATAATAATTTTATATGGAATTAATATCAATGAAACTCTATTGAAATACTTGACATTTTGAAAATAATGGACGATGTTATCATAACACAAAAGTTGTTTATCGCATATTGTTAATTATTCTGATATGTCGCCACAGCTGGAAAACGTTTTTCAAAGTTGAAGCTAATCAAAATTTATTTGTGATCTTTCTTATCACAAGATATATCAAATAAGTTGGTTTTGTTGTCAATAGAGACATCAGTGGTTGAAAAACTTGACTATTTGAATTTAACAACTGATTTTGCAAGAAAAATGCAAGAAGAATTATATTTCAGTAATAAATTATTGTTTATTAACATTTTTAAAAACAGTTTATAAATGTGAATTATCTTACGAAACTTATATTTTTCTCTATAATGTCATCATTTTATGATCTTTAACAAAAATGCACAATTTTTGAATTCGTTTAGGGTAATACAAAACGTTGGACCTGCACTGTAAACATGAACAATGGAATCATAGAGAAGAAGAAATAAAAAATGCAGTTTCAACAAGAGCAAAAGATCAACATGAACAATGGAATCGTATAGAAGAAGAAATCAAAACTCAGTTATTAACCAGAGCGAAAGATCAATATGAACAATGAAATAGTAGAGAAGAAGAAATCAAAACTCAGTTTTCAACCAAAGCGAAAGATCAACATGAACAGTAGAGAAGAACAATTCAATGTGATTTGAAGAGAGATAAATCAGCAATGGAATCGCTTACTTGAGAGCCATTCTCTCAAAATTCTTCAAATCAGTAAGAGAGATGCTTGAAATTGAAAATCAGTTTTGAAAAATCATTGAGTTAGTGAAAGGGAAATTCTAAAACCGAAAATTCTTCAAATGAGTGCAGAGGAAGAGTATACAGTTTTTGCGTCACTGAGACGAACTCAATGAAGAGTCTCAGTAACTGGATTTTGGTGTGGGATCGTGCCATGTGTTAACAAAATATCGAACCGGATTGTTAGTCAAACTATGGTCAAACAATCGTTTGCATAACCTTTTTTAACATTTTTTCAAAGCTCCTCAGAATTTTTTATTTTCGGCCACTTTATCACCTAAGTAATTGGGGGTGATTATTTATCCAATCAATATCCCTCTGCATACTTCGAACAATGATTTTATTATTATTATAAATATATACATCGTTTATCTGTGCCTATTAATAATAAAAAACTTCTTTTTATTTATTTATTTGATTTCGGATATAAAATCATTTGTATATAGAGCACAACATATAAATACTAAAATATAGAAAACCATATATATATACCTACAGTTTTTAGTATAATACAACACCGTTAATTTGACACCAAATTTATAAACTTATATCCAACGACAACCAAACAGAAAACAAATAACTACTCAATTACTTTGGTAATGTTGACCTCAGTCACATAAAGCAAACTAAATTTCAGCTATTGGAGTGTAAGACAAAATTATTCGACATTCATGGGTATAATTTGGGGTAATGCTGCCTAAACATAGCAACATTTGAATTTACTAAAAGAAATACTACGGTTGAATTTACTAAAACGTAGCAACATTTTCATATTTAGTTTTGCCTTTCTCTTGCTACATTATTGTTTATTTGCCTAAAAAAATAACGTCATTTAAGTGCTCAAAGCCTCAAACCTTGAATGATATATAGTAGAAAATTAAAAATATATATTTGTCTCGCTCTTTATTATATATAATTTCTCAAGCAGAATCCTTATGGTATATATAGCGCGCTGCAACAGTAAATCTTAACTTTGTGGCCGAGCTATGACTTTACAAAAGTCACCCGTAAAGATCGTTCTACAAATATTTCAACAAATAACAATTATGGGTGTAAATGGTTAACATTCTAGATGATATTTTTAAGACAGATAAAAATTTCTTATGATAATTAACATGCAGCAGATTCATCATTCATAACTAATCCATTTTTATAAGAATGAAGCCATGCATGACGGCTCTAGCTAAGACAAGTGATTCAACAATTGTGGAAAACACTTACGAGGGAAGCAATCAGAGCCGTTGAATCATTCGTCGAGAGGAGACCGTACGTGTCTCGATCATAGCCGTGTGGTTCTAACTCTTACATCGCGGCTTTCGGTTCTAATTCTTGTGGGTTAATGTCGATAGACCGGTTTATCTCGGAGCGAGTGGAGAAAATGGTCGAGGTGGGACTCGTCGACGAGGTTCACCGCATCTTCAATCCCACGTCGTCGCATGGAGCATGTAAGGCGACGGTGAAGCTTCGTCAACCCGGTGCTCCTCTGCCCACCGCATGTAACAACGTCTTGTTGTGTTAAAAAATGGAGATGGGAAGAAGATCTTGAAAAGAGATCATGAGCAGAAAAGAAAATTAGCATAATAGAGAAAAATAGTTCATACGGTCATACCACTACAAAACCGACACTATAGTCTATAACTTCAATTGCAAGAAAAATCTCTATAAAAAGCAATTGAAGTTAGATACTCATGTTAGATACTCATATATTAAGGATAATTAAAGCCAATGAAAGCATTAATATAAGAGCACTTTCATTAGAGAGGTATCTAACATGAATATCTTATAATTAATAAAAAGAAAATTATTAGAACTTAATTTTCTCTGATATTAACAAATTATTCAAATAGTCTTTCAAGTGTAGTACTTTAAAAATCAATAAAAACATTTATTCAAAGTTCCATCTCATGCATCGGTCATATTTTATAGAAATTTTATTTGAAAAGGTTGACCGATGTTCCGCTCCAGTTCAGTTCAGTCTTCAAACTCGACCGGGCACAAATCCTCTTCTTTTTGTTTTTGGTATTTACTTGAGAAAAAAAAAAAGAAAAAAGAATCGAGTATCCGTACGAAAATGCATTTCTCTTCTTAGCTATGACCATGACATGGACTTAGCTAGCTGCGTGCAGCTCTCTTAGTCAGTTTTGTAAATTTTATTGTATTTGATATGTTTGTTTTCTGAACAACTTTTTTTTTCCTAACATTCTCATTTAATTTTTACTTATAAAGTTAAAAATATTTGTTTTTTCATGTATACTTATAATGTGATATTTAAATGTATACTACTTTTTTCATATTGAAGAAGGGTTATTTGTAATACTATTAAAATACTACAAGTCTATAACAAACAAAAAAAATAAGTAATACATATATGATATTTGCACTAGCTGAAGCTTATGATTTTTGTCCCTTTTTATTAGCTATGTACTATAACCAAGACCTTGTAATTTGTAAACAGCTGAATAAATGAAACAATGTCCAAAAATAAGAAACATTACTGAAATACGTTAGGCTACGCTAAAAAAAAAAAGAAAGTTGCATAGGCTATGCATGGATCTTAGAAGTTTACACTTTCAAAAACTAGGTGCTGAAGCTTTTGGAATTGTTATCTAGAATGTGCATAAACATTATGATATTTGCATATTGTTTTTAGTTTTAATACTTATTAATGATGTCATGTGTCTGGATCTTAATTAATTATTGCAATAGCTAACGCACCAAAGGAGGAGTCTCTGATTATCACGTTGGTTGATTATAGGGTTTTCCTATTAAGGATCAATCTCGGTGCTCCATCTGTTAGGGTTGCAAATCAATTATACTTTAGGGATCCTCTTTCTAACTCTTTACAAGACGGTATACGTAACGCCTTTTAACGTCCTTCACTGCGACGGCTTATTGTTATGCACCACAAAGGACAAGAGACTCGTGGTTTGGAGTCCATGTTCAGGAGAAACAACATGGATCCAACCTAGAGACAGCTACAAGAAAACCGACTACTATATGCTCTCGGTTACGACAACAAATCCTCCTGCAAGCAATACAAAGTCTTGAGGGTGGATCGTCATCAAGATACACCAGTCCATAATGAGTACGAGGTTTATGACTTCACCTCTAATTCGTGGAGAGTTGTTGGTGCTGCTACTGATTGGTTTTTACCAAACTATTGTCGTGGCGTATCTGTGAAGGGATATACTTATTGGCTTGCTACTCAAGCAAGGAGTCCACATACTGAGTTTTTACTTAGTTTTGATTTTTCTACAGAGATGTTTCAAAGTGCATCTCTTCCTTCTCCTTTTCCGTATGAAATATCGGCTTTATCTGTGGTTGGAGAAGAGAAAGTTTGTCTTTTCTTATATACAGAAAGGAATTATCCATCAGAATTTCAAGTATGGGCGACAACTAGTACCCGATCATGGAGCCAGCTCCTAGAAGTGAAAGATGTTTATGAGATATATAAGTGTCAGTTTTCTAAAGGGATGAGTTTCTTGGCAGACAAGCATAACAAAGTTGTAGTGTGCTTGAACACCAACGACGTCTTACACATTGTGCGAGAAAATAAACACATACTCGAGAATCGTCTTGGAGGAGGCAAAAGGAAAAGCATCAAGCAGGTTACTTGTAAGTTTAGCTCAATTCTTCTGAATTATGCTCCAAGTTTAGCTCAAATCCAACAAGGTACACTTCCTGGAGTACGCAAAAGGAAATCATCAAGTATGTGACTTGTAATTGTCACACTAATCTATGTAAGTCTCCTTTTCCTTGTGCTTTTGTAGGAACTTTAATCTCGTTTCAGGTCTAAGAGTTGAAAATATCTTTTGTAGAAAATATATCCTCTTTTAAAATATTTATTTATGTTACAAGCCTGGACAGTGTGATATATGTATACTATTAGTTTTTTGAAAGAGGGGTTATTTGTAATATTGTTAATATTACTACAAAAAGAAAAATACATATATGATATTTGCATTAGCTGAAATTTATGATTTTTTCCCTTTTTATTAGCTATGTGTACTATAAGTCTATAACCAATAACTTGTAAATTGTAAACAGTGAAATGATGTTCGAAATAAGAAAATTAATGAAACAACCTTTATATTACGAAACATCAATGTTTATGTTGCATACGATATGCATGGATATCTTAGAAATTTTTACACTCTGAAACAAGATTCTGAAGCTTTTGGAGTTGTTACCGGTTTCTAAAATGTGCATAAACATTATGATATTTGCATATTGTTTTTGGTTTGTATACTTATTAATGATGTCGTGTCTCTAGATCGTAATTATCACAATAGTAAATGATATATATCACTACATGTATACAACCTTTTTCGTAGTCTTTTCTCGTGCTAATAATAACAAATGTGTTTTTCTACCTAGTCGCGAAAGATTCAAGAGATTTTTCTGGTTCCTAGAATCTTATAATTCATTTGTGGCTTGGAATTTCTGATAGAAATTTTCGTTGCTGTGAGTATTTTCAATACAAATCAAGAACTATGATCAATTCTTAATAACACATACTGTATTATAAACCGTCAAACCCCGTGCAATTAATGATATTTTAATTTCAACTCTAACCGTCGACAAACATGTTCCAAACTAAAATATCATATTTTATGAAATAATTATCGTTTTTATTTTTTCTGTAACCATCTTTAGGAATTATTATTATGGTATGGCTATAGACAAATGGGACCGACCCACTTATTTGTTGGATAGTCTTTCTTTTACTCCACTCAGCGCATACCTCAATCACACACAGCTCAATCATCCCACGTCTTCTAGTTAATTTCCCTATATACCCTTGAAGATTGAGTTTGACCCTTAGATAAACAAGGGTATATCGGTAAACATAGACATAATGAGATGCTTATCTTAAAATTAAATTAATAAACG
>OVBB01003121.1:0-10193 GCA_900406415.1 Isatis lusitanica
CTTCGAGAAAGTGTTCCTCTTTCTGATAATATTATTATTTGACAAAAAAAAAACAAAATTAGAAAATGTACGGATAAATGTATTTGAGGAGCCTTGTGGTTGTAATGAAGTTTGATCACTTACAGCGTCATCGTTTATAAAAGATTTATAAGCTTTTTTAGTCTTGAGGAGAAACCTTTTAAATCTGCGTAGAAAGATACATAATTTTATGAGTTATTACATAATCAGATTGGAGGAAAAAAACAGTAACATAACTCTGATATATAAGAGGAGAAATAATATACCGATTAATTGGAAGATCTTTGGTGTTTTCTTTTAATCCAATATTGGAGCTGATTTTCTAATATGAAAGAATAGAATGAATGATTGGTTATTGTTCTTGCAAAATAAATAAATGAATGAATCGAACTTTCTTTTCTTAGAAAAAGAACGAAGAGATTGTTGAGTTGTGAGAAAAGTGATAGGATATGCGAAGGTATATATAGGCAGAGAGATTGCAATTTTATGCGAAGGAACGTAGAAAATTCATAACCTAGTCAAACTATTTGCCACTATGCATGCTGACTGACTGGCCTTTCAAAATTTTTTTTTTTTTTTTGGGTCAAATAATCTGCTGCAACAATTAGAAATATGAAATGAAATAAAATAATAATGGTCGCTATTCGCTTGCGGTCTTGCGCCGTGTGATATTGAACCAATTAACTAGATTACTCCGATCTTGACTTGTACTAAATATTGTATGCATAACATAATTAATTAATACAATGCCGGGGAGATCCCTTTGCTAGAGTGGTCAACTGGTCTCTGGCCTTTTGAGTGACTGCTTTTAAATTCCAAATTTTGACATATCTAAATGAAAAATGACAACTTTCTTTTTAATCAAACATCATGGATGCAGTTACATACCATTCCATATTTGAAAATTTAGTAATATATATATATCGTCTGTTGTGTCTCATTATCATTTGGGATTAATGGTAAATTATAGTGTTGAAACATGATCACTCTTTTTTAGTTAAATATAAACGCGACTTGTCGTTATAGACAACGAGGTCTATGTGTAACAATGCGGTGCAGTGCAACACACACACCAGAAAGAAAAAAGGGTGTATCAACGCATCGTGCATATGAACGTATGATTCAATTGTTAAAGATAATAAGTACTATTTGGTTTGAGGAGTGAAAACTTGCTTTGTATACAAGACTTGCGTTAATATTTTATTTTTTATGCTACCCTAGATAATTTTTGTCAAAAGCTGAGCAGAGACCTGGACTTTATACGGTTTAAAGAAAAAAAAACTGCACTTTTTAAGTCAATATACTGACTTAGGTAGTAATTAATTGATTAAGATAAATCTTACCGATCACCATCCCTCGAATAAATTAGAGTAGATGAGGACTTTTCATCACGTGTCATAATTTCCCATTGTTGAAATGGAGGTGGAAACTAGAAAAGTATGCACTCTGCCGTTTCAAATTGATAAGTTCAGAAGTAGGTAATGTATTTGCTTGCCGTATAAGGTTCAGAGTACAAGCCTTTATATACTAGGCAGTTGCTCTAGGTTACAAGAGTGTCATACATACAACTTATATGGGCCATAGCCCAATACCCCCTCTCAAGGTGGAGTGTTCAGATTACAAACACCCAGCTTGAGAAGAAAAGCTTCAAATTCCTTTCGTCCTAGCGCTTTTGTCATGATGTCGGCTAGCTGAGACTTCGTAGAAACATGTTTAGTAGTAATCACTCCCCGAAGAATCTCATCCCGAATAAAATGACAGTCCATTCCGACATGTTTGGTGCGAGCATGGAACACCGGATTGTGGGCGAGACCAATGGCCGATAAGCTGTCGGAATGAATATTGATCGATTTGGTGCAGTCAACACCTAGTGCAGGCAGCAACTGTCGTAACCCCAATATCTCCTGGACCGTGTCTGCCATAGCTCTGTATTCTGCTTCAGCCGAGGATCGCGATACCACATCCTGTTTAGTAGTCTTCCAGGACAGTGGAGAACCTCCCAATTGGATAAACCATCCAGTAAGAGAGCGACGAGTAAGTGGACACGCACCCCAGTCAGAATCACACCAAGCGGTAAGAGTGAGATCAGTATTTGCGCGAAGGAGAATACCTTGTCCGGGAGAGGATTTCAAATACCGAACCACGCGAAGTGCAGCTTCCCAATGATCTTCCTTCGGGTTACTCATAAACTGAGATAAAATATGTATGACATAAGACAATTCCGGACGAGTGACCCCAAGGTAAATCAGTTTACCGACCAAACGACGGTAACTCGACGGATTAGGGAGAGATGAGCCTTGTGCGAGAGCTAGTTTGTGATGCTGTTCAAGTGGGAACTCCACAGGTTTGACTCCCATAAGGCCTGTCTCGGAAATGATATCTAACGCATATTTCCTTTGACACAAGTATATCCCTGACGGATTCCGTGCAACCTCAATACCCAAAAAGTATCGTAAAATCCCCAGATCTTTCATTCGAAAACAGGCGCTCAAGTATGATTTGAATTCGGTGATAACGGCTACTGAACTCCCTGTGATAATCATATCATCCACATAAACCAGGACACAGAGAATACAGGTACCGTCGATGAATGTGAACAAAGAATAATCAGCTTCGTTTTGTTGAAAACCATAGTCCATTAGAGCCGAACTGAGCTTCGCAAACCAACATCTTGGAGATTGTTTAAGACCATAAAGGGATTTGTGAAGGCGACAAACCTTTGTGTTATCCTCTGTACGAAAACCCGGAGGGAAACGCATATATACTTCTTCTTCGAGATCTCCATGAAGAAATGCGTTGTGCACGTCCATCTGGTGCACTTCCCAGTTCTTATTTGCGACTTGTTGAAGAAACGCTCGAACAGTTACCATTTTTGCAACAGGGGCAAAAGTTTCGTTGAAGTCTTCCCCCTCTGTTTGATTGTTCCCCAGAACGACCAGTCGTGCCTTATGTCGGGACAGGGTACCATCTGCATTATACTTGAGGCGAAAGACCCATTTATTGCCGAGTGCTTTCTTTCCCGGAGGAAGATCACAGACGGTCCAGGTACCACATTCTTCACAAGCATCTATTTCATCAGCAACAGCGAGACGCCAATTCTCGTCGAGGATGGCGACTTCGTAAAGACGAGGTTCACAGCCTTTGGTGATCGCAAACAGGAAAGCCTGGTAGGTATCGGAGAAGCGAGAGCTCGATAGGAAATTGTCCAGTGGGTATTTCGTCGCTGAAGGCGGAGGATTGTGCAAAAGAGTTGCAACGTAATCAGATAGCTTAGTCGGGGGACGTTTGATTCTGTGTCCACGACCAAGTATTTCGGGCTCCGGAATGGATAAATCAGTTGCCACAACCTCTTCGTCAGATAAATCAGTGGCCACAACCTCTTCGTCAGATGAATCGTTTGGAGATAAGTCCGTAATCTCCAGTGAAGGTTGAGTAGAGGGTAAGAGTTCAGAGATATCCCTGTTCGTAGTATGCTGTGTAACAGGAGCAGGATCCGGGTTGGGGTTTGCATTCGCCGAGGATAATACTGTAGGCGGTTCAAAATCATCCTCATCAGAAATAGCCGGGACCAGAGAGATCGGTGGTGAAGTTGTTGGAGAGTTCACCGGAGGAGTAGTAACAGCATACGGGAATTCTGTCTCAAGGAAAACAACATCTCGGGATACAGATACCACACCTGTATCTAAGTTCAGAACACGCCATCCTTTCTTGTTGAAAGGGTATCCGAGAAACACTGACCGAGTACCACGATCAGCGAATTTATCGCCTCCATGTTTCTGATTATGTACGAAGCAGAGACAACCAAAGACTCGAAGATGATTCAGAGGAGGTGGTCTGTTATAGATGAGTTCGAAAGGCGTTTTTCCCTTCAAGATAGCCGTAGGCGTGCGGTTGATAAGATAACCAGCAGTCAGTGCGCAATGACCCCAGAGTTCAATCGGAAGGTTGGCCTGAAAACGTAGAGCACGAGCAACATTCAGAATATGTCGGTGTTTTCTTTCTACGCGACCGTTCTGTTGTGGTGTGCCTACACATGATGTTTCATGGATAATCCCGTGTTGAGCAAAGAATGTAGAGAGACAGATAAATTCTGAACCGTTGTCACTGCGTATCGTACGAACCTTTGTTGAGAACTGGCGATCGACAAGGGCAAGAAAATTCTTTAAGTGCACCGGTGCCTCGGTTTTGTTTAGAAGTAGATATATCCACACCGCTCGCGAGTAATCGTCCACTATGGTTAAACAATATCGTGAGCCACAGATTGCGGGTGTACGATACGGTCCCCAGAGGTCACAGTGAATCAACTCAAATGGAAAACTTGTCTTATTCATACTCAAGGGAAAAGAATCACGGGTTTGTTTAGCCCGTATACAAATCTCACATGTCTTAGAATCAAAAGCCACAGTACTGAAATCGGAAAACTCTAACAAATCCAACGCCTTAGAAGAGGGATGCCCCAAACGACTATGCCACACATCCTTGGACAAGCCGTGAGAACTGTGAATCGCTGCAGCAGCCTCCACTCGTTGGAAAAAGTACAGACCATGTCTCTGTCTACCCGCTCCAATCAGCATCTGAGTAATGCGGTCCTGAATAATACAAATCTCATCAGTGATCTGAACAATGCAGCCTCTGTCACGAGTTAACTGAGAAACGGATATGAGATGACAATCAAGTCCAGCCACGAAATAGACATCGCGGAGATGTAAAGAAGAACCTAGACGAACTCGGCCATTCTTGGTAGAGGTCGTGTAACGTCCGTCAGGTAATTTAATCAAAACAGGTGCCATGTCAGTTACCTCAATCAGAAAACGAAGTTCCCCTGTCATATGATTAGAAGCACCGGAGTCGATAATCCAAGAATCAAGAAATATCTTACCCGTTGGATTGGCAGCGGCATCAAGTTTATTTGCTTCAAGCATATGCACGAGTGTTTTCCATTGCGAGTCTGAGAGACCACTAACTCCAATTCGGTCTGCAGCAGTCAACTGTGGAGATGAGACATGAAGACCGCTTGCTGTAGGTCGACGAGAAACGGTAGCGACGTGATTTGCTTTGACCAAAGTAGATCCACGTGCTGTGCTACTGGAAGGTTTCTGTCCAGATGCTCCTGATTTGAGTAGTTTTCTCTCTTCCCACCAATCCGGATAACCAATTCTCCGGAAGCAGTTTTCCATAAGATGACCGTTACGTCCACAATCCGTGCACAGAAGAGTGGATTTGTCGATAAAAGGTTGACCTTTGTTGCTAGGCATAGGTCGCGGTTTGGGAGTAGTGTGAACCGCGAAACTTGCCGCTTCGTGTTGTTCTGTATGTTGGCGACCAAGGGATTTTGATTCCTCATCCTGCATCACCACATTGTAAGCCTCTTCAAGAGAGGGAAGTGGTACACGGGAGAGTAGAGAAGACTTAACTGCACCATATTCGGTCTCGTCAAGACCCATTAAAAACTGGTGGAGTTTGTCTTCTTCACGTTCTTTACGAACTTCTTCCATCGTTTTAGCCTTCTGGTAGTCGGCTAAGCTGCGCCACAGTTGAGTTAAACGACCGAAGTATGCCTCAATTGCGAGACCTTTCTGTCGACAGGTCGCCAGATCCGATTTGAGCCTTTGGACCCTCTGTCCATTCTTGACACCAAATCGCATATGAATATGATTCCAAAGTTCATGAGCTTCAACGAGATGCATCATGGAGGTAGATATGTTTTCATCGATTGTGAGTTTCATCCATGAAACCACAAGGGCGTTATTTGCGATCCAGTCTTCGTAGTCCGAAGAGGTTTCGACTGGCTGCGGTATTGTTCCATCGACGAAGCCAAATTTCTTTCTGGCTTGAAGTGCTAGTTTGATGTTGTTGGACCATTCATCGTAGTTAGGTCCTCGCAACGACGGTTTAGAGATAACAGTGCCGGGATTGTCACTAGACGACAGATCGTATGGCGAGATGGTCTTCCGACGCGGCTGAGTAGCAGTTGCAGATTCGTCGCCCATCTCGAAAAGAAGTTCGGTACAGAGAAGTCAAAAGAGAGAGATTTTGCGGAAAAAAAACTCAAGATCGTGAGCTAAAACCTTGTAGTAGTCTAGGTTTGCTCTGATACCATGATAAGTTCAGAAGTAGGTAATGTATTTGCTTGCCGTATAAGGTTCAGAGTACAAGCCTTTATATACTAGGCAGTTGCTCTAGGTTACAAGAGTGTCATACATACAAGTTATATGGGCCATAGCCCAATACAAATTCGCCGTTCCCTTTTTATTAACACAAGTATAAATCTCAGAGCAACATTATTAGAAGGTTTTATAGTTGAGTCTCTAGAAAAAAACAAAAAATATAAAATAATATATAATATTTTTTAATTGTGAGAGGTTCTGAAAGTTCAGAACTTATCATAATAAAAAAATATTTTATTTTATTTTATATTTTTTTTCTAGAAACTCTACTATAGAACCTCCCAATAATGTTGCTCTCGGTCTCTCAATTTACTCCCACAACAAAAAAGACTAGATTACAAAGATACATATATAGACTCCGAATGGTGAACGGTTTTTGAGTGGTGCGGAACCAGCGGTTTTTGGGCGGTGCGGTTTTTACAGTTATAAAAATGTATAGATTCATAGTATATGTAGAGATTTTCGGTACTGTTAAGTGCGGGTGCGGTGCGGTTCACCGTCACCATTCATAGCCATAGTTTCAAAAGGAAGACTAGTTTACAAATTATTTTCTACTTATGTATCTATCGCCATGGTAGGAAGTAGGACGTACGTACATATGTACGTAGATAGTAATGATTAGACAATCTATGGTAGATTTAATCAAACAACGTCATTAAAGGCATCTAAACGTCTTTTGTCATAAAGCCATGTTATTTTGCAGGAATAATAAATGACCTTGATATTTTTGAAAAAAAAACAAAATTGTAACATTTTAGAACGGTCGGATAAAAAGCTATTGTGTAGTATCTATATATACCGATATACGTAAGTATATCCTAATTTAGAAAGAAGGAAAAACAACAACTCATTAATCGTTCTCATTATCTCTTTTGTTACCATGCAGGGTAGGTAGAGTTAACGGTAGTATATTACTAATAGATTGTGCTTTGAAAACTACCCCAGTTTTTATTTTCTTGGGAAATACATATAAATGAAATGACTAAATTATATAATTTTTATGTTTTTATAAAACATTTAGACTTGATTGCATTTAGTTTAGCTGATCGTTTTACATTTTAATTACAAGATCTAAATATTGTTGAAAGTAGGTTATGTTGAATCTTCACCTAAAAATACTTAGATTAGTGGTAAAATCTGTCCACGTTTATTTATGAGAAGAGTTATTCAATCTTTGATGCTAAATTCAATAAACACAAACATGAGTGGAAGAGGGGTTCACAAACTTGGTCATCTTTACTTTTTTTACCAAAACTCTAACAAACAACTATGAAATAACATTTGTAAATCTCGTCCCAAATAGATTAGGAGAAAAGATAGATAAAGTCTTGTTGAATTTCTCTTCACTAATTCCTTAAAAGTCACCCGTTTTGATTCTTCCTCTTTTTTTTTTTTTTTACAAATATATATCTTTTGAGGTATATATGTAATATTGATTAGGTTATATATACATATCGGATATCAATCTATAAATGTTATTTTTTGTCAATTACATATACATTTATCTAAAAACGTTATACATATATACATTTATCAATTACATACGCAGATGTTATATATACATTTTTTGTCAATTACATATACATTTATCTAAAAATGATATATATATATATATGTATATGTTTCAAAAAAAAAATTATATATATATATATGTATATGTATCTGAAGAAAAAAAAAATGATATGTGAGCATTGATTAGGTTATATATACATATACATTTATCTTTTCTTTTTGTCAATGACATATAAATTTATCTAAAAATGATATATATACAAATTTCTCTTACGAATGACAATGTCACATCAATCATTTCATAGTTGCCTCTCGCAAGCATTGTTGTAAAATGCACATGTTGGATGGAGCCGACATAATATGGATTAAGCATTGAACATTGCGTTGAATAGTAAGCTAAAAAACAGTCAAGGAAAGTGGTGCCAAGTCCGTGGAACAATTTTGAACACTGCCATTGCCATTTGTCATGTGCTAACCAATCACAAAATATCTTATTATTTCGTAGAAACCGCATTGAAGTTTGGGTATTTTCGTAAGGGTGCCCAATAAAATGGGATATTTTACGAAATGGCGCAAGAAAGTTTTGGACTTTACCCTAATAGTAATTTGGCGGTTATATATATACATAAACATTTGCATGCAACCTTTTTAGACCGCATTAATAGTGGAATCCGACTTGGCACTTGGAATTTTCTTCGTTTCTTACTAATTTTGACTTCGTTATTGTGGTAAGGAGAATTTTCGACCTTCTGCAAGTGTTGTAGATAAATTAGCATTTGGCTCGGATAAATAACTTGATTCTCTTATGGAGAATAAAAACGCCCCAAACTCGACCGTCCCCACACAATAAAAATCCTGTTTTAAATACTTTAAAAATCTTAAGGGTATTCAACCTATGATTTAAAATCATTTGTATATCTAAATAATAAATCATTTTTTATTTAAGATAAGATTTTTAAAAATGTTCTAAAATTTAATATTTTATTGTCGAAGATTTAAGTAATAGATTTCAGGATATTCATTAATTTTGTTGTTATTTTGATATAGAGACAAAATAGAGATTTAAGTAATTTTGTTGTCAAAGATTTAAGTAATGTATTTGAATGCACAATGTGTTTTTTTTTTACTAAATGTTATAATTAAAAGCACGTGATGAAATATATCATGAGAAAATACAAATTATATAGTAATTATAATAGAGGCCTTAGGCATTACAAAACAAAATCGTCGAATGAAAAGCAAAAAGATATTTGAATATATACATAGCAGCTGAAACCAAGACTGATGCACAAGTAACACGACCTAACCTTGGCTGATGGCGAAAGAAGAGGAGAAGACTGAGATAAACTTAATCAGTATTGTCGACAACTCATCTTACCGAGATTGAAAAGCCAACAGACTGAGTGGAAGAGACCACAAACATAACACAACTTCAAGAAACAAAGACGAGTCGGACGACCACAACACAAAGCTATTGCAACAATAGCGTCTACCAGAACACACCGTTACAACACCAAAAAAAACCATAAATGCAAATCAACAAAAAGTAAGTTAAGGAAACTTGATACAAAACCATGACCTGAAACAGCCATCTGGGTCCAGAGAACGAACGTAGGCACATAGGAGAACAAGGAGAAACCTTGCTTCGAAGAAAGCCAATGATCTCTAGGAGAACCAACTTGAACAAAGGCACATGCGATTTAACCGGAGGAGAACAAATTACATTAGCCGAGGCCTATTCTGAAGGGGAGAGAGGACGAGGTGAACCGCCGCAGCGAAACTAACAAAGAAGAAGCGAAGAACAGTATACACTATAAGTCCAAAATAAGTATCTAAGAGTTGCATAAGTATACACTAAAGTCCAAAATAAGTTTACCTAAATCTAGACGTATGATGGTGTAATGATAATGTAAAGAAGTTAATTTTTTGTATTTTAGGATTTAAATACTTTTTAGTACAAAATATTTTTTTCGAAATCGAAAATCTTGAAACTGATTGCGACCATTCGGGATGAACTTCGACGGTCTAGAAAAGAAAAAGAAAGTCTTCACTCCGCGGCACAGGTAAAATCCAAGGCCAGAGCATTTGTAATTAAATAATTGTAGTACATTTCACAAAAGATTTACACAGGCCCAAAACTAATAAGGGCCATATTAGAGAATGGGCTACAACAATTATAAATTTAAACGTTTTAGGCCTTAAATCTTTTGTCATTGACATTCTAATATTCCAATGCACCGTAGTTTAAAAGTACGATTTCAGGTTTTGTGAACCTGGTATTTATCGAACTAACAATTAAAAAGAGTAACAACATGTCTACAACCATATCAAATCTATGAGAATTCTCACAAGATCTATGAATCCCTCATAAACATTGATGTTAAGAGGATTGATGAATACTTATGGCAATATCAAATGTACAACACGTAACCACAACGAATCATCAATTTCATCTTCTGCTTCTTTTCTTTGGCTGTTGATTGTCTTTTCCTGATT
>OVBB01003122.1:0-10193 GCA_900406415.1 Isatis lusitanica
TACAGCTCCATAGTACTTGAGAACCGATGCAGAAGCGTTAGCGGTTGCAGCGTTAAGTGTCAGGTTAACGGTTGCTCCCCATTCTTGGCGGAAAAGGGTCATGTTGGCGGATGACTCGATACTAAGGGGACTCGGGTCAAATGTGGCTGGTCCAAGCTCGAGGTTCTGAAAAGTTGAGTGGTTTGCGGTACGTACAAAACAAGAGACATGGTCTGCATCGTCACTGTTCCACTCGTACGATTCCACGTGGTTAGAACAATTTGTTTTTATATGTTGAATGGCTTTTTGGACGCAGTTGAAACAAGCTTGCCACTCGTAGTCTCTTCTGCAGAGGGCAAGAGCGTGAACTGTATCAAGTGAAGCGTTGTAGAATCCACCGTTGGTGATGACTTGAGAAGCAAGAGAGGGGAAGAGAGTGTCGCGGTTTTGGAGGTACCTATTGTTGGCGAGGGAGGAGCTTCCGTCGCAGAGGAAGCCGGCTTTAACTCCGTTGAGAGTTTGAAGAAGAAGGACAAAAGAGAGGAAAATCGTAGCGGAGATTTTCATTGCATTTGTTAAGAAATGGAGACTAGGAGTATGTTAATTGTTACATTTATTATAAAAAAGGGTTTTGGTTGAAATTTCATCGACTATTACTAACTCGTCCCAGCTCACTTCGTCTACATAATGAACCTATGGACATGACTCAATGACCATCAACGTCATTCTTATGTTCACATATGGATTAGTCTTCGTCAATGTACCAACGCCGCGAGTTGAAATATCAATTAATTCTTACCCTTACGATACGGTTGTGTCGTTTTTCTTTTCTGCTTTACGTAATATATAAGTTGGAATTAGAACTCGTGCCTGACTTTTGCTTCTCTACCTCACAAGTCGCAAGTGTGAGAGTTTAATATGCAACTGACGGAAACGTAATAATTGGGTACAACCGAGAGTGGCATCATCAGCATCATCATTATTGAAGACATTAAAATTTTGATATATTCATTTACATGCAAAAATACCATATGAATATATTTCTAAGAACATTTACAGCCCATGCTTCATATTTTAAAATTTTGAGAATTTCATATTTGAAGTTTGAAAATGTTAGTTTCCAATACTAAAACTTTATATTTAACTTTCTCTACAATTTTCATTATAGTTTTTTAGTTATTATCATAATAATTTTAAAGTATAAAGTTTTATAAAAAATATAAAACATATTATAATATTTTCATTTATTAAAATATTACATTAAAATATAAAAGTACATATAAATAATACTAATGAACTCATAAAGTAATAATACATGATATACAATTACAAATAAAAACTAAATTACTCATTAGAACTATTTCCATAATTCTCTCATATATGATTAACTAATGCATTTTGAAATGATAAATGAGTTTCTGTATTTTTTATATGTCGATTACGAGATAAAAAATGTTAAAATCGGGTATTTTCATTTGCTTTATTTTCAACTTTTAGTGCTGGTGCTGATCTTGTATTTTTTAATCAGTGCATTTATATCTTTGTTAACAAATTTAACTAATATTCCTGAGTTTATTCAATCTGAACAAGAAATAATCATAAAAAAAGACCTCGAGAATAAGAACCTTCAGTTCCACCAAATTTGTATGGACAATATTTTGATGATTTTGGAGGTTCGAGATCAAATTTATACATGTCATCTAGAACTGATGTTTCCTCCCTTTTATTTTCTCTTTTATGCATGAGATGTTTTGAGTGAACTACAAATATTCAACATTTCATACCATGTCTGGCCCTAGCAAAGGGAAGAGTTCAATTACTACGGTGTGGAGCAGCCATCTCAGCCATGAGTTTAAAGAACTCAAAATTGACATGGCTGATGTACATTACTTTCTATCTTAAAAACAAGATTTTGATTTACTGCTTTATCACTTAAAATTGGTCACAAGGGACGTTAATAAACTTGAGTTGCATTGTATCACAAGTTAAAAACATCAAAGAGCTTCATCTTCTTCTACCACTCGTCAGAGATAATAGTCTTCTTACCACATGACATATATATATCCCCCTTCTCCTTTGGAAAAAGGCTTTCTCGTCTAAGGTTGTCTTCGTACCTGGAATATATCAAAACCCCTTTGTCATCTCTCCATGTATACCAAAAACTTCACCCAATGTGCTCTCTTTACAACAAAACTCAAATGACAAATATTTACAAAATCCCTTACCAAATCTTCTCGGCAAGGTTGTAACTAATTAACAAAAACAATAGCGTTAATATTCTGTTGTGACAACACTATAGCAATAAGTTAGCAAAACAAATCTCCATATGGAAAATCAACTTACTTGGGTCGGAAAGGGTGTGGAGCAGCCATCTCAGCCATGTGAAATGAAAAGTAATTAGTACTATATTTTCCAACCTCCTACAGTATTAAAGATCTACTCAGCAATCATACTTTCAATTGTATAACTTTCATCACAAGTATACACTATTTTTCAAATGACTACTTTTCATCATTACTATAAACTACTCTCACCTTCTTTGTTGCGTTAGCAGTAGCCAAGTCAACAAAGCAACAGCCCACATGCTCACCCCAGCGGTCTACAATAAGTTGAATACGAATAACTTCTCCAGCATGCTTGAGCTTGTTGATGCTGCGAAAGTGGAGGATAAAATCTCAGTCTTGAAAAACTTGCTGCAAGAACGAAAGAGGAAATAAAAGGTGCTACTTACATATGCATCGTTTGAACGGGCCCACGGTGGAGTTGGCGAACAAAGACCAGCTTTTTATGTACGGAAACTTCCTGCATTCAAGAGCCAAGTGTCTTAGCACAACTCAAAGGAGAAAAGAACTCGAGTACAATAACAACAAGAAGTATAACAACAACAAGAAGTAGATTGTTCATTCCCATAATAAGTCATCTCTCGACTTTGTGGCAACACTTGTGTTTTCAAACGCTAAACATTACTTCAATAAAAAGAGGTACCTCAGCATAATTGGGAGTTTCATCAAGTCCTTCCACTGCCGCCGCATCTTCTTCTATCACAAGGCTTTCTCGTTGAAGGTAGTCTTCGTACCTGGAATATCAAAAACACTTGTGATCTCTCCATGTATACAAAAGCTTCACCCAATGTGCTCTTGCTAACAAACTCAAATAGCAAATAGTTAAATCCCTTACCAAACCTTGTGATCTATGCAAAACCTAATTAACAAAAAGAATAGTGTTAGTCTCCTTTAAAAGCATCAAAACTCTAGCAATAAGTTACATAAACAATCTCCATAATTCACCTAGGTGGTCGATAATATGGAGGAGGTGTCTCAAAAACTTCAAGACTAATCTTCCTCTTGTGCAGATACTTGTTGTTCTTCTTTTCCATCGCCTACAGTATAAACGATATAATCAGATTGTACTTTCAAATAACTACTTTTGTATATGTTTTCAAATGAATACTAAAATAATTTTTTCATCAAGAGTATAAACTACTCACACCTTCTTTGTTTGGTTAGGAGAAGCAAACTCAACAAAGCCATCGCCATTAGGCTTACCACAGTCGTCTACAATAAGTTGAACATGAACAACTTCTCCAACATCTTTGAAGAAGTTGATGCTGTAAAAATCGAGGATAAAATATTAGTCCTGAAAAACTTGCTCCAAGAACAAAAGAGGAAGGTGCCACTTACAGATCTGACATTTCAGTTTTGGGAGAGATTTTGCCAACAAAGAGCGTCTTATTTCTTACGGCATCTTCCTGAATTTAAAAGCCAAGTGTGTTAGCAGCACGACTCTTAGGAGATTTGGACTTAAATTGCATTACAACAAAAAATAGCCTCATCTAACAAAACATCTTCAAAATAAGTCATCTTTCGACTTTTTGGCAACAATTCTTTTATTAAATGCTAAGCGGCCTGACATATTTTGAAGATAATAAGAAGAGGTACCTCAACAAAATCAAGAGTTTCATGAGGTCCTTTCATCAACAAAATCTTATGATCATCCAAATATTTACCATTCTTCTCTTCCAGCGCCTACAGTACAAAAGATTTAAATCAGCTCTCGTACTTTCAATTAAACACTTTTGTATGTTTTTCATTACAAGTACACACTACTTTTCAAATTACACTAATACATTTTTCATCAAAACTACAAAACTACTCTCACCTTCTTTGCTACGTTAGAAGAAGCAAACTCAACAAAGCCATAGCCCACATGCTTGCATTTGTCGTTTACAATAAGTCGAACAGAAATAATTTCTCCAACATCTTTGAAGAAATTCATGCTGTAAAAGTGGAGGATAAAATATCAGTCATGGAAAACTTGCTCCAGTGAAAATGTAAGACATCAAATATCAAAGAGGAAGATAAAACGTCAGTCATGAAAACTTTCTTTTTTGAATTGAAAGTCATGAAAAACTTGCTCCCGGAACGAAATTGAAAATGTAAGATATCAAATATAAAGTGGAGGATAATATATATATCAGTCATAAAAGAACTACTTACAAGGGTTCTATTCTAGTAGTTTGGGGAGAGAGATTGGCAATAAGGAGTACATCCCGAATAATAATAGCCAAGTGTGTTAGCACGACTCTTAAGGAGAAAAAGTAGAGTCATCCCTTACCAAACCTTGTGATCAATGGAAACCCGTGTGATCTCTCTCTCCATGCTCTTGATAACAAACTCAAGATGCAAACAGTAAAATCCCTTACCAAACCTTGTGATCAATGGAAACCCTAATCAAAAAAAAAAATGATAGCGTTATTCTTTGGTAATGACACGAAAACTCTTGCAATAAGCTACAACCAGTGTTACATAAACAAATCTCCACAACATAAATCAATTTACTTGGGTGTTGTATATGTACATCCCCTATTAGGAGCATCAAGAAAAATCTGAAGATTGTGCAAGTATTCACGGTTTTTCTTTTGCAGCGCCTACAGTATAAAAAGAGTTAATGAGCAAACGTATTTTCAAAAACAACTAAAATACTATTTTCATGGTTTACCTTTTTAGCCTCGTTGGCAGAAGCAAACTCAACAAAGCCACAGCCCACCGACATGCACCTGCTGGTTGGCATAAGTTGAACACGAACAACTTGTCCAACATCTTCGAAGAAATCGATGCTGTAAAAAGAGGAGGATAAAATATCAGTCATGACAAAACTTGCTCCAAAAAGACCGAAAGTGGAAACTAAAATGCTACTTACATATCTGGTATTGTGGTACGACGGGAAACAAAGAGCGTCTTTTTTGGTATGGGAGCTTCCTGAATAACAGCCAAGTGTTTTAGCAGCACGACTCTTAAGGAGGAAAGGACATTAGTTTCATAACAACAAAAAGTAGCATCATCTGAAGATTCATCCCCAATATAAGTCAATGACTTTGTGGCAACAGTAAAAGTTATTAAACACTAAGAGTTGCATAACAACATATAAGAAGATCAGGCACCTCAACAAAGTCGCGAGTTTCATCAAATCCTTCCACTATCTCCTTCTGTTACATGAATAGTAGCCATGATAAGAACAAGATGCTTCATTGAACATAAAAAACTTGCACCACAAGTTATGAAAAATATCTAACAAGATTTAAATTTGCAAACACAATACCTTCAATGAGATTGCATTAGCCTCTTCAGACGTTTTCTCCGACAACTCGACGCTTCCCTTGATCTGCTGGAGACTATCATCAAATCCTTTCGTTGTGTCCGTCTCATTTCTGTTCTGCTTTACGTAATATATAAGTTGTAACAGTTAGAACTCGTGCGCGACTTTGCTCGCAAGTGTGAGAGCAAGTTCTTGATATATAGTAAAATAAGTATGTCAATAAATTATTATTGAAAATATTTTAAAATGAGAAACTTTGATGAGCAGTTTTAATAATTTGAGATGGAGATGCTCTCTGATAGTTAAATATGCCACTGACGGAAACGTTATAATAGGTACAACCTAGAGTGATCATGATCATCATTATTGACATTGTTATTATTGTTAGAATGATTTAAGACTTGTTATTATTGTTAAAATGATTTAAGAATTAATATTGATACATTCATTTACATGCAAGAATACCAAATGAATATATTTCTAAAAACACCTTCAACAAATAACGCGCTTTTCATATTAGGGATCAAATAAATATTGAAGAAGAACTATTACACTAATATTAACTCATATCCACTGTTTGTTTCACACAAAAATACTATATATAAATAGTTAGTTTTATCAATTTTTTGGTTTTTAAAAGGGCAATTCTCAAAAATAGCACATTTTTAAGTTTTTGTGACGAAAATAGCACATTATGATAAGAATGACAAAAATAACATTTATTGAAGAAGAAAAAGACTATTATACATTTATTTATCATTTATTTTTTCTCAATTCTGTAATCCTAAATCCCAAACCCTAAAATCTAAACCTTAATTAACGATTTGTGAACTCAAACTCATTAGTGTAATACATAAAAAATGATCAAAGTATGCTATTCTTGACATTTTTCCTTTGATGTGCTATTTTCGTCAGTAAAACCTAAAAATATGCTATTTGAGAGTATTTCTCCTTTTTTTAAAAAAAAACCATATCGTTATACAATTCCAATATAAAAAATTTCATCCAATTTCAACTTTACCATTTATTTTAAGCTGATAAAACTTTGAATATAAATTATTATTATTTAGGGGTGTATTGAATATAGTATATGAGATAATTTGGGAAGAGTTAATTTATAATTAGTATTTAAATGATTTTGGATTAATTAGAGAAGTTACTATGATTTATGTTAAAACACTCTAAAATATTATATAAAACCATGAGATTTTAAATTCGATATTTTGACTAATAAACTCCACCATAACACCTAAAAGTCACATCAAATTTCCTAAAATCTACTATTTGATTTTTTTTTCAATAACAGAATTTGTTATTGTAATACAAATAGATCTAAATTTTAGATTGAATATACCTTTTAAAGAGTGTATATTCAATAATCAAAAGTTTTTCAAGCCATGCACAATGTGTTTCATTTTTATTCGGCAACGTGGACTTTCGTAGTAATTAAACTCTTCCTTTGCCAAGGCAAAAAGTTGGTATGAAAGTTGAATTGTAGTTCACTAAAAACATTTCATAAATGAGAAAATAAAAGGGAGGAAATATCAGTTTTAGATGACATATACAATATTATCTATTTAAAAACAAGATTTTGATTTACTGCTTTATAACTCAACGAGAACTCAACTCCGTGAAGACATTGCTAATTGACGTTGTACCATCTTCAGATAGGGATTGACTTCCGGACAAAGCAGGAGCTTTAGGTAAAGGAATGGTGATAGTCTCACTGCCAAACCAAACTATTACCGAGCTCATAGTTGGTCTCTTGGCTGCATTCTCTTGAACACACAATAAACCAATCTGGATCAACTTTATGATCTCGTTTATCGGATCCTTCATCAGTAAAGGATCAATTACAATCTCAGGCTTTCCTTCAACCCATCTCTTCCATGCCTGCACCACAAAAATATATGTTTTACATTCTATAGAAAGAGGTTTTGAAGATAAAAGAAGATGGAGGAAAGAAGCTTACAAAAGCTGCAAGGCCTTCTCCTTCAAAGCTATTGTTTCTTTCCCCACTTATCATTTCTAGGAGCATAACACCGAAGCTATATACATCAGACTTAGCTGATATATGCCCGTGATTCAGGTATTCGGGAGCCATATATCCACTGCATACATTAATTTATGAATGTTTGATCCAAGAATGTCTAAAAAGTCCATATATGTTATATGTGTCTAGAAAGTTGATATATATGTTTTTACCGGGTTCCAGCTATTCGTCTTGTCTCAGCTCGAGTTTCATCAGCGTCGAACAACCTCGCGGTCCCAAAGTCTGCAACTTTAGGGTTCATCTCTGCATCTAACAGGATGTTGCTCGCCTTCAAGTCTCGGTGAATAATCTTCAGCTGAGAATCTTCATGAAGATAAACAAGACCTCGAGCGATGCCTTCTATAATTCTGAATCTCACCTCCCATGTAAGAAGCGAACGCTTCTCTTCATCTGCAGATTTCAAAGAAACATTCTTTTATTCAAAAAAAATCTAAAAATATACAAAATGGCAAGTGTTTTCGAAGGCTTACCAAAGATAAAATTGTCAAGACTAGAATTAGGGACAAGCTCGTAGACAAGAATCTCTTCATCTCCTTCACTACAGAACCCAAGAAGCTTAACTAGATTCCTATGTTGGAGTCTTGTCAAGAGTGAGACCTCATTCTTAAACTCTGTATCACCTTGTCCTGAACCTCTTGTTAATCTCTTTACCGCTACTTCTTGCCCGTTTGGTAATGTCCCCTGAAACCGGTTCTCAAGATACCCATATAAGACCAAGATCACACAATCACGCATAATTACAACAACAAGAAAAAGTGTTATTAATACCTTATGGACGGTACCAAATCCACCTTGGCCAAGCTTATTGTCAGAAGAGAAGTCATCGGTTGCCTTAGAGATCATACCAAGATCAAACCGTAAAATAAATTGACCATCTGACTCAGAGTACTCTGCACTACCACTGATTCCTTTGTTTGATTTTCTCCTCCGAGCAAAGAACTTTATGAGACCCATAAATACCAAAATATTAATAAACGTAAGAACCACAAATATCGCGATGATTCCCTTAGATCCTATGCCTCTTCCTGAAAATTATTAAAACTTTTTAGTCTGTGAACCTCTTTATCTTACTTACAATACTAGCTCTGACTCATTTGAAATACCTTTCTTCTCTGTTTCAGATCTTTCCTTTTCCTGAGTCTGAGCTCGAGGAGGCGCAGGTACTCTACTTACATTACCAAAAGCACCATGGAACGTGTAAAAATCCCATCTGAAGAAACAGCTTGGACGATTGACTTCGCCTCCTTTTCTTCCCCAAAACTGGTTTTTAAATAACGTCACGCATTCTCCCAAACATCTCTTGCAATCTTGAGAAGTTATGTCGGGTGTGCATTGCATCAGCATGTAAACATTTGCAAACTCCGTAAACTCAGCTCTTACAGCACCAAAGTACTTAAGTACCGAGGAAGTTTCAGCATCCGTGGCAGCCTCGACAGTTCCGTTAACCATTCCATCCCACTCTTGTTCGAAAAGGCTCATATTTCTAGATGCCTCGATGCTAAGTGGACTTGGGTATATAATAGCTGGTCTAAGCTCGAGGTTCCCGAAAGTTGAGTGGTTTGAGGAACGTACAAGACAAGAAACATGGTCTTCAACGTCTTTGTCCCACGTGAAAGAATCCATGCGGTTTAGACAATTTGTTTGTATACCACGAATGGCGCTTTCGACACAATTGATACAAGCTTGTTGCTCGTAGCCTCTTGCACAGAGGGCAAGGGCGTGAACTCTGTTGGGACTGTTACCGAGTGAAGCGTTGTAGAATCCATTGTTGGCAATGACTTTATCAGCAAGCTTAGGGAAGAGATTGTCGCGATTCTGAACATAGGTGCTGTTAGCGTTGAAAAAGCTTCCGGCACACCCGACGGCATTAACGAATTTGAGGTTTTGAAGGACAAGAAGAAGAGAAGATGCGAAGAAGATGATCAACAGAGCAGGGTATTTCCCCATTCTTTTTTATTAATGATAACAACTTTTGTTTTTCTTGTATTAATTCGTTATTGCCAGGAATTAATAGATTGATCTTAGAGCCATGTTATATTTATATAGGTAAATGTTTTTTTTTGAAAGAATTTTAAATTATTCAAACAAAATCGTACAAAAGAAAAGTAATATATATTTATATAGGTGATATGAGAAAACGAGTAATGTTTTACTTACCTAATTTATTTAGGCCATATGCAACCCAGATTTTTCAAAAGTTTTTTAATATATTATATTATTAAATTAAGTGCAAAGTATCTTAAAAATCAAGAATTGATTATTATATAAGATTTTTTTTTAAAAACAATTCTTAACTGTTTTCTTTGCATCTCTTTTCTTTGTATTTCTCTTTCCTCACAATATTTTTTACATTTAAATATTAAAATAAGAAACTACAAGAGAATTTCTGGGTTAATGTCTGAGAAACTGTATATTGGTTTTTTGTCTTCTTCTTTTGGTTCTGGTCAAAGAAATGTGATCGTTGGTCGTATGTGGTGCGCGGGTCAACTGCAATCTTTATATATAATTAGAAACCGGACTCGAACTCGGATAAAGAGAGTATTAAGCACACACCTATAACCACTGG
>OVBB01003125.1:0-10187 GCA_900406415.1 Isatis lusitanica
TATATTGTTGAATCATCAGTGATTAGACATGATAACCCAAAAAAAGAGAGTCAATCATAGTCATAATGTTCTGGAATTAGGAATTCTGCTTATAACCGAAGGGTTCGTAAGTCTAGATATATCTTACTGCACATGTGATTGAAATTTGGTAGATCTAATCATTCAATTGAGAACCATTCTCGGTTTGGTAAACTCTCACTTATTTTTGCTAATGGTTGATACACCTTGAACTGAACTCCANAAACTCTCACTTATTTTTGCTAATGGTTGATACACCTTGAACTGAACTCCGAAATAACTGTATCATATCAAATTGAAAACTCCATCTTTTCTTATTCTTGCTAGTCGTTGATACTACCCTGAACTGAACTCTGAAATAACTATATCATATCAAACTGAAGACTCCATCTTTTCAGCTGATGTTGCAGCAGCAGAAGCAGCCTTATTTAATCCCAACTTCGAGGTCGTTTGAGGAGATCTTGTAAGAAGGACCTGGAAACGAGTGTTTGGATACTTCTTCCTTGTACTCCAAGAGTGCTTTGTTGATCACTTCTCCTACTTGAGCGTACTGCTTACAAAACTTTGGAGTAACCTGAAATGAAAGGGTTTAGCTATTTAATAATAGCACACACTAATAGAAAATGAAGCATAACTGGAATCATGAAGAAGCATGAAAATGGTTAATTGGTTCAGGATATAATATAACCTTAGCATGATGTGGATGCTGTATCACTCCCAGAAGATATAGTAGTTGATCATAACAGTAGATAACTCACTCTTTTTGTGCTGATTTTTACTTAGTCATGCAAAAAAGCCAATTATTTATGAAATGGTTTATTCAGTCAAAAGCCATTTCAGCTCGACAAGACAATGTAAAAGAGTGTGAAAACGAACTTGTCCACTGCAGAAAGGGCCAGCTCCTATGCCAGTGGTTGGAATATGAAGCGCAGAGGTTGCAGCAGCAGCCACAGGAGGTGGAACATATTCTAAAACAACAGAAAACATCCAGCGTCTTGTAAAGCCATGGCAGTTTCCACCACACAAATTAAGAGAAAAACTAGCTTTTTCATCACAGCTTAAAAACTACCTTAATCCCAGACCTTAAGAGCACTAGCTATGTTTCTCCCTTGTGGCCTGAAACCACCAAGAAAAGCTCGAGGAGTCAAACCAACATGTCCCATAACCGCAATTCCTGCTTCCATAACGGATTTTTCAGAAGTGATCCTTGAAGGTGATCTCCTTCAAGCTTAATTGCATCCATTCCTACTTCTTTCAATACTCTAACTAAAGTATCAACCAATTTGATACTTTGCTCAAACAACTCAAAAGTCTCAAAGGGCCATAAAAAAAAACCCAACTTTATCCCCAAAACAAAGCAAACTGTGAGAAAGAACCTAACTTGGTGGTGATACTGATATCAAGAAATCTGATCATTTGGGTTGTAAATTCAAATTTAAGGGTTATTCACCTGATTGGTGCTGGACGAGAAGTGGTCTTTTGGCTCCACGAGTGAAGGAGAATCTCGTCTAGTGAGATAGTAAGAGTGGTGTCGTGGCCATGAACAACCATGGAAGCTGAATTTCCGACGAGACAAACATCAATCATTTCCGGCGAAGGATAATCGTACGCGGTGACACTGTTATGGGCTCATTAACCGTCAACGGTATTCTCCGGTACGTTGCTCATTAACCGGACGGTGGTGATGGTTCTCAATTGGTAAATCATTTACCGTAAATGATTTCGATATTCGAATCGAAAATGATTTTAAGTTAAAAGACTTTTATTTTATTTTCTTAGTTTTCGATAAACACTATTTTCAACAATAAAATAAATAGAAACGATATTGGCGTCCAAAAACGATTTTTAATTAACCTTATTGAATGGGTCGGTTACAAGGGTACATGACATGTTTTCTTAATGAAATAATGTGTAATCGTCTGTCCTTATTGATATCACAAGAGAGTATATATATATATATATACAGCTATTTTCTTTCCTGATAATATCGTATCTATGAAAATATATTCATTATCCCTATATAAAATAATGTGTAATCGTCTGTCCTTATTGATATCACAAGAGAGTATATATATATATACAGCTATTTCCTTTCTTGATAACATCGTATCTATGAAAATATATTCACTATCCCTATACCCCTCAAGTAGGTGGTTCGGTGCCACGAACAACACCTAACTTGGACAGTAGTTTGTCAAACATAGGTCGCAGAAGAGACTTGGTAAAGAGATCAGCGACTTGTTCCTTGGTAGAAATGTGTTTGGTTTGTATCAGTCCATCTTGAACTGTGTCTCGAACTTGATGACAATCAGCTTCAATATGTTTTGTACGCTCGTGGAAGATTGGATTCGCGGCGATATGGATTGCAGCCTGACTGTCACAATGAAGAGAAATAGGATACCGGTGTTCAAAGCCAAACGTCTTCAAGAGAGCTTTCAACCATTTGATCTCACGTAGAGTGTAAGCCATCGCCCGATACTCTGCTTCGGCAGAAGAGCAGGAGACAGTTTGTTGTTTCTTTGTCTTCCAAGATATTGGAGAGTCCCCTAAATATATGATGTAGGCAGACAATGAACGATGGGTAAGAGGACATGCAGCCCAGTCGGAATCACAATACGCAGTTAGAGTAAGATCACTGTCGGATCGTAGCAAAACTCCTTGTGCCAGAGAGCCTTTCAAATAACGGACAAGACGAAGAGCGGCGTCCCAATGTGCTACCTTAGGTGTCTTCATAAACTGAGACAGAATGTGAACGGCATAACTGAGATCAGGACGGGTTATAGTCAAGTAGATAAAGCGTCCAACAAGCCGACGATACTGCTCAGGATTGGCGAATACTGGACTTTCAACAGTGGCGAGCTTGTGATTCAGTTCCATAGGAACAGAGGATGGTTTGGCTCCCAACAAACCAGCTTCAGCGATAATATCCAACACGTATTTGCGTTGAGAGAGACAGAAACCATCAACACCACGAGCGACTTCAATCCCTAGGAAATATTTAAGTTTCCCAAGATCTTTCATGTGAAAACATTTGTGCAGATGATCCTTAAAGCGAGCAATGTCGTCGAAGCTATTGCCGGCAATGAGAAAGTCATCGACATACACAAGAATGTGCATAACCGTGGGGCCCTTTTTATAGGAGAACAACGAGTAATTTTCCTTACTCTGTTTGAAACCAAACTGACGAAGAGCAGTAGAGAGTTTTGCAAACCAACATCTCGGAGCTTGCTTGAGTCCGTACAGAGATTTACGAAGGCGGCACACTTTATTAGGATCTGATGATTTGAATCCTGGTGGCAACTTCATATACACTTCTTCAGTTAAGTTACCATGAAGGAATACGTTGTGGACGTCCATTTGATGGATTTCCCATGCCTTAGCCGCAGCCACACTAAGAAGATAACGCACAGTAGTGATTTTAGCAACAGGTGCAAACGTCTCTTTGAAATCTGTACCTTCTTTCTGTCGATTACCACAAGCAACAACACGGGCTTTGTGACGTTTGAGAGTTCCGTCAGAGTTATACTTGAGTGTGTATACCCATTTGCTGTTGATAGCTCTCTTCCCCGGAGGTAAGTTTGTAATATCCCACGTATGATTGGCCTCAAGAGCCTCGATTTCCTTCTGCATTGCCTCACACCATTCTTTAATCAGAACTGCGTCTTTAAAGTGTTTCAGTTCATTGCTGTCTAAGATCGCAGCCATGAAAGCAATATGATTTGCAGAGAAACCAGAGTCAGATAACAATTGTTGAATAGGGTAGAGAGTCTTACCAGAAACCGTATCCAAGGAGTTTGAGTTGGAGAGACCAGGTGCGTGAGCGTGAGAGGAAGAGTGTACACTTTGAGTAACATAGTCGCGGAGCAGAACTGAAGGTTTCTTATTGCGCTGACCTCGACCGAGAAGTTCAGGAGCAGATTCTGTTTCAACCACTACCGATTCTGTTTCATCCACTGCTGTATCAGGGTCTGTGTCCGCTGAGGTGGTAGGAGAAGGTGATTGCTCGAGCAGAGAAATTGGTTCGTCTAAAGTGATTGGCGGAGTAGCAGCTTGTGGTGGGAACACCCAATCAGAATCAACAAACTCATCTGGTTGAACAGCGAGTACAGGTACAGGTACAGGTGTAGGTGGAGAAACAAGATAAGGAAACACATCTTCTTGGAAATAGACGTCTCGACTAACGAAGAACTTCCCCGTTTCTAGATCATACAGGCGCCAGCCTTTCTTGCCATAGGGATACCCCACAAAAACACAACGACGACTGCGTGTGGCAAATTTATCCTTGTCTCGTGAACGCAAGTGAGCGTAGCATAAACATCCAAAAGTACGAAGCATATCATACCGGGGACGTGTGTTGTAGAGAAGTTCGTAAGGTGTCTTTCCATTTAAGATCGCCGAAGGAGTACGGTTGATTAGGTGAGTGGCTGTCAAGATACTCTCTCCCCAGAACTTAACTGGAAGTTTTCCCTGAAATAAACAAGCTTGGGCAACATTTAAGATGTGACGGTGTTTCCGTTCCACACGCCCATTTTGTTAAGGCGTATCAACACAGGACGTTTGATGCAAGATGCCACGTTCCTGAAAGAAAGAGCTGAGACAAAAAAATTCGGTGCCATTGTCACTTCGAACAGACGTAGCTTGTTTGCCGAATTGCCTTTCAGACATGGCACATAAATTTTTCAGCAATGTAGCTACTTCCGATTTGGCAGCCATGAGGAACGTCCAAACACTGCGTGAGTAATCATCAACTAGAGTCAAGAAATAAACAGCACCACGAGTAGAGGGAGTGCGATAAGGACCCCATACATCAGCGTGAATAAGAGAGAAACAATCTGAAGTTTTATTAATTCTGTCTGGAAAACTAGCTCGTGTTTGTTTGGCACGAAAACAAGTATCACGACTCTTGATCTCCCCAAAAGCCTTAGAGGGTTGATCACATTCAGGTAAATAAAGCAAAACACTAGAAGAAGGGTATCCTAACCTACGATGCCACAAAACACCAGAAGATAGAGATGCCGGAGAAACTGTGTTGACACGAGCAGCATGAACCCCGGTAAAATGGTACACTCCCTCACGCTCTTCACCCGCTTCAATCAAAATCCTCGTAAAACGGTCCTGCAAGAAACAGAGGCTATCAATGAATATCACAATACAGCCTATTTGTTTCAATAACTTGGCAACAGATATCAAAGTACAGTCGAACTCTGGAACAAACAGAACATCGTTCAGCCTATAATTGGAACCGAGCGGCAGAACACCACACTTAGTGGCAGAGAATATTTTCCATTCGGACATTTAACGGGAGAAGAGGTCATATCAACAACATCCTCCAATATAGACAAGTCGCCTGTCATGTGGTGAGAGGTGCCTGTGTCAATAATGACATCAGTAAGTTTAGTTTTACCTGACAGCTTTTCTGAAGAGGTGTTTGGTCGTTGAGCTTGGAGGAGGCTGATCAGCTGAGCAATTTGATCATTTCCACCCGCAGAAGACGCAGTGCGTGCGGTTTTAGCTTTGCCACGGCCTTGTCCTGTTCCACGTGCTGGTCGGCCACCTCGTTGAACTGAAGGTGCTTTGTTAGAAGTGGCTTTGTCAGAACCACACCCCTGATTTTGCTCATAGTACCAATCCGGATAGCCATGAATGAGAAAACATTCAGTCACTTCGTGACCCTTGCGATTGCAGTGTGTGCAAGTAAGACCGGAACGATCACGAAAACGTTGTCCGGAAACCGCTGCTGCCTTAGGAGCAATGTCAGATTTGACAAAGAACCTGATCCCCTCTGTTTTGGTGACTTCACGTTGGTGTGCTATATTCTGGTTCTGTTCTTCTCTTATCACACGAGAATAAACTTGATTCAATGGTGGAAGTGGATCCTCTCCGGTGATAGTGGAGCGAATGTTTCCGAAACGTGGAAGATCCAGGCCAAACAGGAATTTTTGAACCTTGTCATCTTGTCGTTCCTTGAGAATGTCAGCTGCAGCCTCGCAATGACACACTTTAGAAGTGTTGTAATTCTGCAGCTCTTCCCACAGTTTTGTTAGTCGGCCATAGTACTCGAGGACCGGCTGTCCATCTTGGCGGCAAGATGCAATCTCATCCTTCAAAACTTGTTTTCGAACTCCATTGCCAACAGAGAAACGGACCGGCAAGCTTTCCCAAAGAACTGCAGCTTCAGGGACATAAGAGACTGTAGAACGAATTTTGGGATCAATGGATGTACGGATCCATCCGATAATCATCGAGTTAGCAGCAAGCCACATACTCAGATCTGGTTCTGAAACTAGTTTCGGAACCGTGCCTTCAATAAACGCCAGTTTCTGCTTTGCTTGCAGAGAGTTTCGCAATTCTGTGGCCCACTCTGGATAATTGTCTTCCTTCAATACGACGGAAGAGATCAAAGCTCCAGGGTTATCATTGGCATGGAGTTTGTACAACGGGTTAGGTTGTACAACAGCACTTGTTTCAGCCATAAGGAAGGAACAGAACTACGGCGGCAAGAGATGCGGCGGTAGCTTTGTTTAAGCGGCAGCGGCAGTAGCTTGTAGGCTACGACAGCGGCGGCTAAAGTTTTTAGGTGTGTAAGTCAAAGGATTTTAATGCTCTGATACCATGAAATAATGTGTAATTGTCTGTCCTTATTGATATCACAAGAGAGTATATATATATACAGCTATTTCCTTTCCTGATAACATCGTATCTATGAAAATATATTCACTATCCCTATACTTAGGTTTCTTTTGTCCCAAACAACCTCCCTTGCTTGTCTTCTCATCTTTTCCTTTTCGTGATTAACATCTTTTATTAAGAAAATTTTTGCGACGGTAAAAGGTTCTCAACATAAGCTTGTTTAGTTAGGGAATTCTTAGATTAAACAAGGGAACCGGCAACCCTATCGCTTGAGAGTTTGGTGATGAGAAAGCAACAACTAAACTCTAGGATTCTCCCTAAGAATCATTATCTTCATGGCTGTTCCAGATTTCCTGCTATCTCAAGAATTGTTAGAAATGGCGGAATCATATTCAAATCTGATGGTGATTTGTTTTTTTCTTTTTTTTTTTTACATTCTTTCGTTTATAAACATGTTAAAAAGACAAAAAAAAAAATGAAAGAATGTTAAAATTGAAAAACAAAGAATCAGGTTTGAATATGATTCCGCCATTCCTAAAGACACACATCCATTGCTCCGAGATCGAATTGTCCTATATAAGATAAGACTGATAATTCATCAAGATAACCAAAATTGCCGAGAAGATCTTCGATTCGATTCTCTTATACATCCGAACGAAATCATCACGGAATTGGCCATCCCGACGTCCAAGAAAACGCCTATCTCTGCGTAGGTTTACGAAGCAATTTTGAAACAAAAATGAGTAACAAAAAACAATAAAAGTCGAAATGAACAACAAGCTTAACCCTTTGAAAACCTTAAATATGGATTAGTAACATAATCTGATTACAACTAGCCTAATTGATATATGTCAGGCCCAGCCCAACTATAGCCCTAATTCATGAATCGAAAGTTTATATGAATGAGTTGGGTTACAGAGTGGATGTGTCCAACGAATAACCCAAAACCTTAATTCATGACTGTTTTTTTCTTAGCTCTTTTGTGTCTGTTCCAGTGCTGGTGTAACGTTTTGGAATGTCTAAGCAAGTTCGAAAATTGTGCATAATTTTTATTAAAACATTTCAGTATAGTTTCATTGGTACTGATTCTCGGAGAATCTTTAATTTCATAAACAAATCATCACCAACAATAATGCAAACCATTCTTTAAAGAAGCTTATTAGTTGTATAATTTGAAATCAACTCCACTAAAAATTTAGAATATATCAGATTTTTTAAAAAATTATCATTTCAAAATTTCAGATATATGATTTTTAAATCTGTATCAAAGTATTTATAAAATCAATATAATATCATTTGATATCTACAACAGATTGTGAATAGATGAAAATGAAAATGAAAATGAAAACAAAAAATGAATACAGAAAAAGAAAGCTACAAAAAAAATTATGTAGATATCCAAACAAAACAAGAGAAAAATGAAAACCTAATCCAAAACGAACCCCTAACTCCAAAAAGGAAAGTTTCCAAAATCACGAAACCCTAAAGGTAGAAACCTTAATTTGAAATCCTAATTGCATGAAATCGATTTTATTTCATAAACCCTAAAATTTAGTCTAAACCGCATGAATTGATTTGAATTCATGTGAACATTGTTTCTTGTGAATATATCTCAAATATCGAAAATCAACAATCTTGAATATGCTGAACTTAATGGCTCTGGTGAAAATTACTTGCAATGGGTCTTGGATATTAAGATTATTCTGAAATCAAGAAGCCTTGGTGAATGTACTTTTGATGGCAACAATACCAATGAAAGAGACAAATATAAGGCGATTTCTCTCGTACGCCATCACCTTACTAAGAGTCTCAAAAACCAGTATCTCACCATTGAGATACCTCACCATTGAGAATCCTCTGGACCTTTGGACAGAGTTGAAATCTAGATATGATCCTAGAATACGGTGCGATTACCAAATGCTAGATTTGATTGGAAGAATCTCAGAATCCAGGATTTTAAAACCGTGGATAAGTATAACTCGGTCTTGTTCAAAATAGTTTCAATACTGAAACTATGTGGTGAGGAGGATGACTTGCGCAGTCTTGGCAGAGGAAAAGGATGTATTGGTGGTCGTGGCAATTACCATTGATATATATGGTCAAGATAATTATTATGGTAGTTAAGGCCGGGGAAATTGATCTGACTTTGGTTATGGTCGAGGTAGAGGCCGCAGTATGTCCAAACCGCAACACTCAAACAAATCGGTTTGCCACAGATGTGGTATGGGGAACCAATTGGGTAAAGACGAGTCCCCTCGAGACTCGACAAAGCATATGCAGAACCGAGAATGCAATACAGGTCTTGTCTAATCTAGGCTTCACCTTGACTCTAAAACTGATCATGGAAACAGTCAACTTAAGCAACACGGAGGATATCGACATACACGACATGCTTGGATCAGAGTTTCACGTTGTGGTCGTGGAGAAAGAAGCTGAAAGAAGGCGTGCGTAGAGGAAAAATGTCAAAGCTTTTGTCTCTGATCCGACAGAGACTTGTAATGTGTCTTGTAAGACCATGTGGGCTTGTTTAAACTCTTAACTTGTAGAAAGTCGAATTTCAATATCTGATATTTAAAATCTAATTAGAGGGATACGTTTCTTGGTGTCACAGGAAATCAGAGTTGTAATGATTTAAAGATGCATAAACAAAAGAGTAAAGATGCAAAACAAACCCGTTTCACTATGTCAAGAAAAGTTTCCATCTTTTAGGATTGGTTCTCTCGCATGCATCATTAACAAGAAGATTGTATCCTAATTCTGTAATTTGATATCCTGTTCATATCTTTTTTACTGGTTTTCTGTAAATTTGGGATCTGCAGAGTTTTGGTGGCTTCAAGGACTAAAACAAGTGCTAATAACCATAAAGATGGTTTTGGTAACTGGTTTGAATTGTGTGATCAACTGCTCGGCACTCACTATCCTTTGCTAAATAAAAATTTGGATTTGATTCTCAAATGATATTTCCATGGATGTTTGATGAGATTCATGCCTTGAAGCCATTCAAAGCTGCCGCGGATCTCTTGGATCGGCCTCCATTATATGATGTTGCTACATTGAAAACTAACAAGGTCTGTTTCAGAACCTTCGTCATTAGTTTCTCTTGTCTTATGGATCCTACAGTTCACTCTGTTTTCACATTATCTATTTTGTTTCTGCGGCAGTATACTATCTTAAGATATGTATGTGAACTTAAAGCTAGTGATGGAAACAGCTTCTCAGATTTCGGGTGTTAGGCTTTGGGTAACGAAAGAGTATATGCACTCGGGGACTTCGTTGGGAATGATCAATGGGAAAAGGCCTCTGTTTTGATTATCTCTGTTTCGAGCATTTGGTTTAATCAGTGCTTTGTGACTTGTGGTTTTCTTCTTTAAACTCTCTTTGAGGTTTGAATAATAATAATAATAATGAATAAGAAAGTCTTTGAATGCTCACTTTCCGATTCATGTCCAATATTAAGAAGCTATTCATTTGTCTGGGTCCAACCAAAACTATTAGAGTAACGGTATCAAAATGTAAATCAATTGTATTGGTTTAGTGTA